>OX638219.1:3788061-4010561 GCA_951805285.1 Thymelicus acteon
ATGACGCAGGCCGCTCCCGGCAACGTCCATAGTGATCCGCACCTCACCTCAAACCGCCAAATTGGTCCGAAAAATCGCTTCTCCGCAGGCAGGTCTCAGCGCTCAACATCCATGCCGCGTACTATACTAGTAGTATTTTGAGTGTCTCTCCGTTTGGAGGGTTGAGGTTGTTACTATATTTCGTAGTAATCATTCGTGGTTAAAGCCATTCTATACACATTGAAGAACATTATTTCATTGTCCCTAGTTTTAAAATAACACAATGATTTTCTTTAATGTAGCGTGTAATCATTATTTCTAACAAACATACGCCGCAACTCAATAAATGTGGTGTACCACCACATTTTTATAATATTAGAATAACAAGATATCACACCAGCATGCAAAAATAGTTAAGGAAATACACATTCCGCATTGTGGGATTATGATATGTTATTATTTTTATATAAAAAAGTTGTAGTTCCATATTAATTGTATGAAATTGAAATCCATGTCGATTTGTCTTGAAAAAAATAATATGACGCCGACGACACTAGATTTTGCAGATGGTTTTCATACGATTTTGTATCCGACGCCGCATACCCCTTTACTGAACGTTGTGCACCAAGGACGCAAGACTATTCAAATGAGTGTCGTATCAGTTACCTGTCCGCCAGCGGGCGCACCGGGAGTCTGAGGGGAGGGCGCGGGGGGTACAGCTTGCGCGGCGCCCCCGCCGGCCTCCGCGGGCGGGCCAAAGCGCAAGGGACGCTGCGCGGGCGGCGCGCCCGGCCCCTGCGGCGACTGCCCGTACGCCGGGTGAAACGGCGTGAGCGGGTGCCCGCCGCCCGCCGGTCCCGCCATGCGCCCATGGTGCTGCAGCCCGCCGCGCATAGTCGGCGCGCCCATGCCCACGCCCACGCCCACGCGACCGCTTAACGGGCCGTTCTGCATCGCCTACGTAAATTAATCAGGTTTTTTTGAGTAACCTGCAAACTTGATGGTCATAGACAATATCAGCGACACCATAAGCTTTACACCATAGGTACCACTAAACCATTGCTGGACAATAAAAAGAGAAGAAACTGACTCTCAAGCCCCCACTAAAACACTTCGAGTGGTTCAGTGGCTGACTCAAGCTAGTGAGTAATACTCAGCCAGGCAAGTTTCATTTTAAGGTAGGCGTTCATAGTTCTGTAACGCAAGAATTGAACAGGTCGCATCAAACACTTCCGTCTGTAGGCAGCACGTCCACAGTATCTGTCTAAAAGTGCCAGTGATCGGGTTGCCAAAGGATTGACACTGGAGAAGAGCAATTTTTTAGGCATTACGAAAGATTGCGTGTGGTTCGTGCGATGCGACTTAGGGGAAGCAATTGTATAAGTGAACTGTGAACGCCTACCCTTAATATACATTGCATTAATATACAGTGCAAGAGATTTACTCATTTTACTCTGAATTATGTTACTGCTATTATAAATTTTAACTTATCAACAAGAGCAGTGATAGTTTTGCACATAATATTATAATTTAATCATGTTTTTTTTATGTGTATTGGTTATGACAAAAGAAAACTTCTAACAAACAAAATATTCATATTCATTAGCACAGCACTGCCATTCACACTCATTCACTCAAGAGAATATCATTCATTTGGACATTAGGAAGTAGCATTGTGATATTTCCAAATAAAATATTATTCATTAACACAGCACTGCCATTCAGACTCATTCACTCAATTCATTTAGACATTAGGAATTAGCATTGTGATATTTCCCAATAAAATATTATTAATGAACACAGCACTGCCATTCAGACTCATTCGCTCAAGAGAATATCATTTATTTGGACATTAGGAAATCGCATTGTGACATTTCCAAATAAAATATTATTCATTAACACAGCACTGCCATTCAGACTCATTCACTCAAGAGAATATCATTCATATGGACATTAGGAAGTAGCAATGTGATATTTTCAGTATTTTTTCTAAGAGGATGATAACATTCTCGTGTAGAAGCTAAAGACCTTAGAACTTTGAATGACTTTAAGAACCTGTATATCAGATGATGATTCGAGTTCGTATTTGAATTCAGTTATCCATGAGCTGCAATAGCCACTTGACACCCTGCACATGTGCCCACTACTCACATAAACAATACAATCAGTACACAAAGCAAAAGATATAGGTTAACAAGGCATGATTCTACAACCTACACCAACAATCTGTAATATTAATAATTACAAAGGTTTAAAAGCGCCCTATGCCCCGAAGTGCCCTGCATACATAATGCTTTTGCTCACTGTACATAAACAAAGCTAACAACACAGTACCTGTGCATGCAAGTGATGGGGTTGTGTTGCATGGTGGTTGTTCCCCATGAGCGGGGGCAGCTGCTTGTTGACGTTGCTGATGATGCCGCTGCCCAGCATGCCCGCGCCGGCCATGCTGCTGTTCGTCACTATCATGCTGCCCCCCACGTTGCCCACGTTCATACCACCTGGTGACAAGGACATGGAGCTTGTATACTAGTAACAGGTTGCCTGGAAGTGATCGCTTGCAAGCGATATGGCCGCCTATTGTATTGTACTTACCACTTAACAGTGTACCCTTTTGTCTTCTTTAGTGTGTACGATCAATAGTTTAAGTAAAATTATCTTGAATAGAAAAATTTTTAGGTACCTAAGTCTTTACACCCGTATTCCTGAAGCAATTCATTTTTGGCAGAAATTGTAATTATATAGCATTGTAGCCTATAGAATCTGTCCAAATAAGCCTCCTAGGATTGGCCAAAAATTCGCTAGTTAAAGGTCGAAATAGAAATCTATTTTCGGGTTTGCCCAAAGACGTTGGCAAATCCTGGGGTTTGACTAGGCAAACCTAGAAGTTCCGAATTTTCAAGGATTGACTATAAGATTATAAACAAATATGGTCGTAGCACACATATCAACTCGGAAAGGGATCGTCACCGGATCGTCTTGCCGTCAACCAAGCATCAACCTAACGTAAGCGCGTTACCAACCGACCAGCAGCTCCGAGTCGACTCGGCTACGGCTAGGCGACGCCGCGCTTACGGCTCGCCGGCCGCTGGTTGACGGCTAGGCGGGTTGCAAATTCAATAAAACACAGACGCAGCGGTAGCCACGGCGCGGGGCGTGCACGAGGAAACAGAAAGTCGAAGGAGAGCGTACGGTGAGACATAAGCGCGGGTACGGCAAGTCGTCCACGCACCGTGCCGCGGTTCGTGAGCTTGTCTCGAGGCGAGGTGATTACGTTACGATTCCGATAAGTGTGCTTTACAGTAGGGAGTTTCATACAAAGAATACTGAAATGTAAGAGTTGATACATTTAAGTTCCGTTTACGAGTTGATATGTGTGCTACGACCAATAGGCTGACAGAAAACAGTTATAACCCTTTTCCTACTCGGTTAATAAATTGATTTGTAAATATTTTTTATTGGAAAAAACAATAAAATATTTTTCTCAAATTTTCATTAATCATTATTCATTAATGATCAAATTTCGACCTCTGGAAGAACACTAGTTATAAATACCACCTACCTGAAGGTAAATGTTGATGTAATCTTGACTGATAAACTGCACATACACATATACATTAAAATGTGAAGGGAAATCCTTTGTACCCCTTTCTAAGAATAATGGAGGCACGTAGAAGTGTGATTTTTGGTATAGTTAAACTTTATGTGGAGAAGAAGTGCAGAAAGCTAAATTTTGTGAATAATATGAGTTAAAATTATATTTATTAAACAAAACGGAACATTGTAAAATGACATTATGAAGTAACTTTTGACAGAATGAATTACGGTTGAATTTCGACTGAAGCACAGGCCTCTGGTATTACATAAATTTACACATGTAAAGTTGTGTTACAAACATTAAAAGATTTTATTTTATTATTTTCAAGACAAACTCAGACACAATAACAATATATCACATTTAATCTGAATATTGCAAAAGGCATAAAATTTCAAGGTAATCACAAATACACTAGATAACAAATGTTTCAATCCACCAGGAAGTGAATTAATTATACAAATTGCACATTTTATAAAAAATAAAATCCTAAATATTTTCAGATTAATAAAAAGCAATCTTTTAGCAACAAAAAGAATAAGTCATAAGAAAACAAAGTAGTACATACCTTGAATGGAACTCATTGGCATTGTTGAATGTAACTGATTTGGATGGCTCGTATTTGGCATTGGTTGAGGATGCATGCCACCCATAAGGTCCTTGGAGACAGAGACATTAGGTGGTGACTGTAGATTTGGACTCTTACTTCCTAAACTACCCAATACTAATGGATTGTTGTGGCCTACTAAGCCACCTTTGCCCTGTGAAAAGACCAGCAAACGACATATACACCATTAGTATAGGTTTATCAATATCAATACAAGTTAATAAATAAATTATTTATTTAACAGCAACACAAATATTCAATGTGAACTCTCTAATAAGTTAAGCAGCAAAAACTTTTTTATGAATTTATCTGATTCACTTGACAATGACTTTTCTTATCGACGCTTGAAAGGCAAAAATTACCAAGCGACATGTTGGGCGATATTGAGTTATAAAACTTATAAATTAACAAAAAATTCTGCATCGGTTGAATCGGTATATGTTTTTATATGTATCATATGTTGTTATTTTTTGTGTATAATATGTGATAATTTAGTGATGTTTATAAGGTTTATAATTCAATATCGCCCAACATGTCGCTTGGTAATTTTTGCCTTTCAAGCGTCGTTATCTGGATCAATTTTTTCTTTAACATTATGGAATAAACACAACAAGAAGAAGAAACAAGAAAACATGCAAATCAATCTATAAATTATTTTTGTAGGTCTGTTATTGTAGTGATCATAGCCCAACGGCGGCGAGTTTAAGAACAGCGTGGGCGAATGATAATGGTAAAAATTTCTTAAGCACTTTCGTGCTTCGGAGGGCGCGCAAAGCCGTCGGTCTAGTTCTCATAGCCATAGGTAACAATTGTTAAGCCATGTTGGAGGCATTGCGCCGGCATTAAAACTTGAGACACTTAGGTTGGCCACTAGCCCCTCCACCAATCCATGGTGTATTGGGCCATCACTGGGTTAAAGCTAATCAAAAAATTATTATTAACGACAAAATATGTTCATGGAATTAATTAACAAATATTTCTTAAACATTACTGAGTTTAATAGCAAAACTAAATACGACTTAATATAAGCTTTTTTCTTAGTATGTGTATTGTATATCAATATTTCCATTCAGTTTTTAACCAACTTCAAAAAAGGAGGAGGTATTCAATTCAACTGTATTTTTTTAATGTTTGTTACCTCAGAACTTTTAACTGGGTGAACCAATTTTGATGATTCTTTATTTTAATCATGCTTGTCATGTGGTCCCACTTAAATTTGAGCGAGATCTGACTATTAGTTTTTGAGTTATCCCTAATTTTGAAGTCTGTTATTTTTTGTCAAGAATTATGGTACATTACAGAATGCAGATTATACCATTACCAGTAAAGTACATACTACTTGCAATTAATTTTTCAAATAATTACTAATAAAAATATGTGTAAATATACTCGTAATACTTAATCTTATTGGTGTGAATTGAATATGGTGATATTAGATGAATGTAAGCAGGACTTTTCTTAGAATTTGTATCTTATGAAATGGACAACATGTCCAAATCTGAAATCCCACTCTTAACTACTTTTAGGGGCAGCCAATTCAATAGATTGTTAAGCACCTTTTACGAAAAAGAACAGTAATTAGTTGATAATGCAACATGTCATACTGATCTTGCATTTTATGACAGAATGGACTCTTTCAATATTTTTTAACTTGATAATGTAATAACATATTATATGGTTTGTTCGCTCCAGATACTCACTTGTTGTATAAGATGGTTATTTATTTGTCGCTGCATAGCAGCAGTCGGATCATCCCCATTGAGCTGTTGTTGCACCATTTGCCCCCCAGGGCCTGGTCCCTGTGCAGGGGGCTTGGGACCCGCAACCCCAGGTTGTTCCCCCCACATAAGCTCATCAGGGAGGTCCTTTTCAAGGTCGAACATGTCCAGGTTCGAAAACCCGTCTACTGAAACAATGTGAACAAAGTTTTAGTAAAAGCTCCTACCATTTCTTTATTTTTTCAGTTATTCTAATGTGTATTATTCCATATGAATTTTAGTACCTTATAGTAAACAATTCCCTATTTCATAATTTAAGAAGGCCAAGATACTAGGTACTAGAATATTGTGGGAGATGCATTATTTTTCAATTAGGTATATAATATATTTTTTTACTCTAAAATATGTTTATTGGATTTAAAAAGGATGCCAGAAACAATTGCTAGGATGTATTTAAACATAGAGGAAGCATAGGTTAACTTTCTTCATAAAAAACACTTTTTTTTTAAACTATTTTTTTCATAAAAAAATACATTAATAATAGTATAACAGAAAGTGTTTGATGTCACGAGAAAGACTTGGACATGATAATGGACAAAAATATCTAAAATATGGAACTGAGAATAAGAACTTCAGATTATCCTGTGCTTTACTTTTGATTCTTGGCTTTCCCCAATTATACTTTAAACTTTGTATGTGTAAATAAGATAAAAATTGTTTTATACATTTACAACAAAATAAAAACTCTTGGTATATTATCAAAAAAAAAGAAAACAACTTTATAATCATTAAACATTTATATTGTCATGTAACAATACTAAAATAAATAGAGATAGTAGTTATAGAACTGTTTTATATCATTTTCATTATTTATTGCATTTTGCAATACACATATTTGATAGAAAATTAAACAAAGTCATAGTATAATAATATAATACAGGCCCGTATTTTGTAATTAATAGCATAATAAACATTTTGTTGTATTATTGTTACACATCATTTGATAAAACAGAGACTATGTATAAAGTGAAAACTATGTAATCATATTGATAATTATGTGCAATAGTAGATTATAACTTCGTACATGAACAGAAAAGAAAAAAATCATACAGTATCTATAAAACTTTAAATAATAAAAGTAACAACAATATTCACAAGAGTATCTCATTTTTTTTTTACATAATTTATACTTTTAATCTTTAAGTTGTTTTTTTTCATTCACTTCTTTACTTTTATCAACATTAACATTATAGCAGTAGATGAATTAGTATCACTTTTTATAAGACAGAGGACATTTCAACAATTTTGTTTTCTTTTTAAAAGTTTTAAAGCAAATTTTAACATTGCAAAATATTATACTTGCTATCACTTTAGTACTGGTATTTTAAACAATTTAATATCAATAAGTAAAAGTTTGCTGGGCAGTGTGAATTAGATTTAAGATAACATAACCCCTCATTACATCTGTATCTGACAATGCAGGGAGGTTATGTTGTGACATTTTTAGAGTAGAAATTATGGCTCATAAATTATAAAACATTTTAAATGAAATTTATATTATTGCACAAAACCTTTTTTCCATAATTTTATTAAGGTCACACATGTAAAAAAAGATTTGATAAGTTTCACAAATAGAATAAGCTTTCATATGAAAAAAAAAATTATTTAACATGCTCTAATCACTTTCCTGGCACAAAAAAGTAGCTGGGTTAAACTGAACTTACTTTTCAGCCCAAAACATGACCTCTTTATGATAAAGTTCAAAGTATACCCCAGATATCTAACTTAAGTTCTTAAAGAGAACAATATGAATGTGAATTGTGGAAGATTTCTTTGTAATATCTAAATGCTGTATGTGTATATTATGTCTGTAAATCATTCGGAAGAAATTTGTAAGTTACAAATCTTAATATTTTCTTATAACATGGCAAAAAAAATTGTCGCCAGAAAGTCGTAAAGTAAAAAATACCTAACGGCAAGTAATTTTCCTGATTTATTTAGAGTAAGAAACAATAATACGACGCAAAACTTGCAAGGCGCTAACAAGAGCGACGACAAAATGTCAAAAATCACAGCACTAATGTAGTGACAGACGAGCGTTTAGACCTTCGACAAACTTGTAAAAAGCGAAAATGTACTCACCCGCGGTGTCCGACGGACCCTGGAAAGGGTCCCGGATCATTTTAGCCCGCTTGTTAGGCGGCTCATCCACATGATGATCGGCCATGGCTCTGTTTACTAAACGTAAGCCGTCGTGAATATTTCGGCCCGCCGATTCAAATAACACATTTATGTCTTATATCTCTATAAAATAACATTTTAGAGCGATTTGTCATCCATCACAACGAAATTCACCCACATCCCGATCGTTCGATGTGCTCCGCACCGTTGAAGGCACATATTATAATTTCTCACTCAAGTATTCGCCATTACAAAGCTACGAATCGAAGAACTACACAGAGCCTCTCACCATCTTCCGTCGGAACTAGCACACAATAAATGAAAACAATATCACCAGATTTTAGCTACTTTACGGAACTTATTTTAACGATCGAATTACACTATTTCACTCAACTCTTTAAAATACACGGAATGGTAAAGTTTATGATAAAATGATGTAAGAAAAAACAGAAAATTTACACGACAAATTCCGAAATACTTCTCAGTCTCTCCAGCGCAAAATGGCGGCTGTTGATGAAAACTTTTTCTACGCTTGTCAGAAAATGTCGGCCTATAAAGAGACGAAGAATTCTGATTGGCCCGCGCATACCATGTGACCGCCGGAAGTGCCGAGTTGACGCAGGATCGGTTCACTGACGTCAACGCGTTTATGTCCGAGGGTTTACGAAGACATCCGAAGACAACAAAAAGTGTATTTCAAGCAGTTCAAAGATTTGTTCATTTGATTTATTTCCAGATAATATTATAAAACAAAATATGAGTTATATCTTTACACATAAAAATATGGGTTTATCTTGAAGATTTGAACAAATAAAAATAAAATTTCATTTATTTAAATTTTCGCGCGTCATCGGGAGTGGTCATCATTGATCTATGGTTTCATTACTTTATACCTACTTTCATTACGAAGTAAACAAAAATGTTTCATGTAAATTAAATTATGAAAATAATTACAAAAACTAAACATTTGGCGTAAAGTAATACAAAAATAATAATCCCAATATAGTAGAGATGGGAATAACACAAGATTAGGATCGAGAATGTTACCAACAAAAGCAACCATAGAGTAAATAATTGCTGCAGCACAGCTATATTATACATCATGGAGTATAGAAGATAGGAGGGCCATCTCATGTGAGGGGAAGTTAAAAAAGTGTCTATTTACTAAAAATAGTCTAGGTTCCATTAATGGCCATTGCAGAATGGCGCTAGTGTGTGAAAAAAGATATAATTATGAACATGACTGTTGTAGACGGAGTGAAGTTTGCTAAGTTATGCAATCCGTAAAGAAATGGCACTAGTGTTTGATAAATAGATATACGAACATAGATGTTGTAGACCACACCGCAGCGCCACTCGTAATGAAGAATGTTAACTAATTTTGATTATTAGCACTCCATATTCTCTGTCAAAAATAAAAAATACTAGTGAAAGAATTACTTCGATACGTCAATTAGTTTCCGATTTACAAGTAAAACAAGTTGTAACCGCACGACGCGGGCTGCCGGTGACGGTGTGACGTCATCGTACAACACGCTCCACTCTGGCTCACTGTCCGCTCGCGGTCGCGCGCCCGTGCCTTCGAAATTATACCTAAATACCTACTTTTAAAAATGTCCAATCCAAATACTAGGAAATCATTATGTTGTGCCTAAATGTAATAATTACTTTTTAACGAAAAATACAACCGACGAAAAAAAACTGGAAAGCGAAAAATAAAATAAACCATTTAGTATTATAAATTAAGAACCTAAATTAACAGTAAATAAATAATTTTGAGACCGTGCCAAACAAACAACCAAAATTAATTACATAAAAATCATTTTATGAGAGCAGCGGCATGCAATGCACACGGCAGCAGCAGCGCGGCGCACATCTTTTCACCGTTTGTTTTTTCATTGGTTTGGCACCGCCTCAAAATTACTTATTTACTGTTAATTTAGGATCTTAATTTATAATAGTAAATGGTTCATTTTATTTTTCGCTTATAAGTTTTTTTCGCTAGTTTTATTTTTTGTTAAAAAGTAATTATATTTTAATTTTTTGTTGCTATGAAAATTAATAATAAGTTATTGGTGGTAGATTCAGTTACCAGGTAAAAATTTAGTAGGTGAAATCATCAATCATCCCCTATTTTCGTACCTTTAGGGCTTTAAAATTTTGTTCCCAAATTTAAACAAGAGTAACTTCAAGGTATACACTATTCAATAAAAAAAGAATCATCGAAATAGGATCATCTAGTACAAAGTTATTGGGGTAACGGGTAAAAATTCCGTGGGTGAATAATCAATCATCCCCTATTTTCGTAACTTTAGGGTGAGAATAAAATTTTCAAAAAAATATGGGACCAACTTCAAGGCATACCCTATCCATTAAAAAAAGAATCATCAAAATCGGACCACCCTGTGCCGAACCTCCTTCTTTTTTTCGTCGGTTAAAAATACAACTACCAATTCGCCAAAAAAGTTGTTTTTTATAGTTCCAAAGGACGTTAAAATGCGAAAAAAATGCATAAACGTTATGAATCATCCATTTTATTAATCGAATAATATTTACTATTATTACACTATTAACTTATACGCGGACGAAAACAATAAAATACTGCGCAAGCTATTACACCTACTATAACCGCTGGCGACTTGGTTGCGGCCCGCGCGGCGCGTTGTAATATGACGTCACAAGCGGTCACGTGACTGTTAGCGGGACTCGATATTTTTCGAAACTTTGAATGCCTATAAAATCAAAACTACTGGGTATTTTTGACTACAACAAAAACTAGTGTATTTGTATACATACAGGCTTTACTGAGACAAAATTTCAAGCGATTTGGCATACCTAGTAACATTCTCCATTGGACGCGTTTTTACGGACACTTTTCATACACAATGATGGCCCTCCTTCTACTCTATCCTCCATGGTATAATACATGTAACACTTTATGCTGTTTATCATAGATTAAAATTAGGAATTTTATATTAAAAAAAAGTACGAGACATAGGCCAGCCAACCAGCATGATTATTTTCGGTTCAAAATCGAAAGAACCTTTGCGATCAAAAGCCTTTATAATAAAAAAAGAACAGCTGTCATGGGACGGCTGACAGATGTGAAACATCGAAATGCGTCGCCACGATCGCCAAGTCTAAAATCAGGTTTACCCCTCGCGTAAAGATGTTTCACATCAACATGTGAAAAAAATGGTTGTCTATAAAGTCGGTTCACGGACGGTAGTTTAACGTGACAACGTCATGACAAAGCTCCGCTCCGCCCCGCCCCGCTCCGCTCCGCTCTACTCAACTACGATCGCCTACGGCATCGGCTACGATACGCCGATCGTGCCTCTCTCTCGCTTTTGCCGCTTTCTCGCTCGCGGAACGCTACATTTTTTCGTGTGTGCGCCCGGCGTTCATCGTTCAAAGGTGTATTCTATAGACAATCTGCAATATTATTAAAGGATTGACTCGTTTTGATCATAGGTTTTGATACTTAGTTTTTGTGATTAAATTTTATGATTATGATTTGTTTGTATGTAAATAGATTTGCACATTACATTACAATAAACGAAATCAAGAATACAAGCTTCGTTTAAAATTAAAGCTAGCCAAAATGTTGTGAATATGTAAAGGTAAAATGATTATCATGCAAGGTCATGCATGCTAATTAAGGAGCGATTTATTTTCATTTTTATTTTTCTTTTTGAAAATTTCTAGTTTGACATAGTCACTTTTATATTTTAAAACTAGCTGTGCCCGCAACTTCGTTGGCATGGAAGTTTTTCCGCGTAAATATCGATCTCATAAGAATTCCGGGACGAAAGTACATATATGTTGCTATATGTTATCCTGGATTTTCCTCTATCTTCCAATGAAAGTACCACTAAAATTAGTTCAGCAATTACAGACATTAATCCGGCCAAACCGAAAGATATAGTCGAATCCATAATTCGACGGACAACTT
The DNA here is from genome assembly GCA_951805285.1 of Thymelicus acteon. Taxonomy (NCBI): domain Eukaryota; kingdom Metazoa; phylum Arthropoda; class Insecta; order Lepidoptera; family Hesperiidae; genus Thymelicus; species Thymelicus acteon. Next base: position 3,800,097 of record OX638219.1, read on the forward strand.
TGACGACTCAAATGCACTAATGTTACCAGGACATGGGCATCGCTGTTCTTATCGATATTATGAAAATGTTCTTGTCGATATATTGCGTGACTTTTAAAATTAAATTAACTCTATCTTAATACATTGTTCGTAATAAAATTGTAACTGAATTTTGTTCAAATTAAATACAACTTATCTTTATTGATTTTAGCTGGCATCGAATCTTTAAACGGAAGATATTTTTATTATATAAGAAGTACAAACACATTAATCGAACACTAATTTATTAACGTAACTAAAGGTTTTCCATTGCACGCCTAAATAAACGTTTTTTCACCGCTCACTTTCTCGATGAATCAATCATCGATACTGAAATATCGACAGATAAACTCACTATTAATTTTCTGCAATAGATAGCAACACTAAGTGGTCCGTCGAATTATGGATTCTACCAAGATTCTACTATACTCCATGTATAACTAAAATGTATAACGTCTATATAGGTGTACCAGGATCTGATGGCAAAATGGGGTAATTAAAATTGGAGACGCAACACTCCCAAGCGTTGGGGAAATTGGAATAAAACTTGTTGATCGTTGATATTTAATATATTTTTTAATATGACATGATTATATGTAATGACATTGACTGTATTATTAGTATTTATATTATTGTTTAGACGTTAAATTAACTGATGACTATTATTAGCTAATGAAATTAACTAACGCATTAGGGCAATCCTGTTATGTTAGTTGTAACATTAAGGAATAAATAAATAAATAAATATTTTTATCATAGTGTTAATTTCATTTATTTTATATATCATTTGCAAATCTATTTACATATAAAGAAATCATAATTAGATTAATTACTAAGAAAATATAATCAAGAAAAATAAGTATCAAAACGAGTCAATCCTACGAGATGGTTATTATTAATATTATAGATTGTCTTTTAAACACACCTTTTTTCTCATATGTTTTTCAATAAACATTGAAAATAATATTTTTAGTTACTGATCGTAAAGGTATTGTCGGTATTCAATCGAAAATAATCATAATTTTAGAAAAAGAAAAAAATCCATACAACTCTTTTTTTTGACTTGACAATTGGTATAGTTTTAAAAAATTTCATTGCCATATAAAAAACCTATTTTTCTGCTTGTCAAGAATGCCATGAGTTTCTGGTACACCTTTAACAATGATCAAAAAGTTTTATCCAATTTGGCTAGTGTTGCTATCTCCAATTTTAACTTCCCTATTTTGCCCTAAGATTCTGATTTCTGGTAGTCTATCTATTCAATTGCAGTTCGCGGCTAAAGCAAGGGCGGATCCAGCTCAGGCGCCAGGGGGGGGTCACATGGGGGGGGGGGGGGTTCAAATCACAAGAAGTTATAATTTAATTTTGATAATAAAATAGATACAAGTAAAAAATACTGTATAAATGTAAGTACTGTACTTAAATAAATCTACCTATATTTAAATTACAAAATCAATTTTTCTTTTGCGTCTTCTCCCGAAACGCGTTTTCGATGCGTTCGTTCCCGAATACTGCGTTTGCCATCAAACAAAGTATTATATTAAATTAATTAAATATTGAAAGTAAGTATTTAAATATCTATATTGTGGCAAAAAATATATATAAACATTATGTTTAACAATTTTAATTAGTGGTCCACCTAGGTCCTGGACCCAGCCCAGGGGGGGGTCATGACCCCCATGACCCCCCCCCTGGATCCGCCCTTGGGCTAAAGTGTGTAAAAAGGTGTAAAGATGATGTAAAGTAAAGCCCTTTAGGGTCTCAGACCTTTTATTCCATCCGAGTTTAGGATATATATGTTGATATGTTCTGTGCCATAAAGAGATCCGTAGCGTGACGCGCGCGGAGCGGTAATTTTGAAAAAAATATCTGACCAGTTAGTAAAGTTATTACGTTATTTTAGTAACAAAAATTACCAGACTTTTTAGAAATGTCCTAATTTTTTTATACAAATTACTTACCAGGAATTTCATTTGATATGAAGTCCATACATATAAGTTTAAGTTTACTTCAGAATACAATGGTTGCAGATTTGTAATGATTATGTTAATGAAATTCTATGTGGTTATAAGTGACGACTGCCAGTCAATCATGTTTTTTTGTACTAATTGAACAATTCAAATACATTCAAACTTCAACTTACAACAATTATTATATTCTTTACTACAACCTACTCTATAATATTTACATACTTACTTATTTGAATAGATATAAAATTATGAATATAATTAATTGATGAAACAGATTTAAAGGTCCAGCTTCACTGTGAACATTTCAGGCATCAAACCAATGTTATACAGAAATAATCTAAGCCCTACTGGTTTTTACTGATGGGTTGATGTTAAATGATTAAAAACAAATCACAAAGAGTTACATTTCATAGAGTGGTCTTACACCTAGTATTTCTAATCCAGATTTGACCACTAATCTAGCAGAATGGAATACTAAAATTCTTTGTGAGGCTAAATCTGCATCTACATTTTTTACTTTAAGTTCATTAAACATTCTATTTACATGTCTGGCAAGGCGAAATAGGTAATTAACCAAAATACATGCCTCATTATCATCATAAGCCCTTCTTAAGACATTATTAAATTTTGCTAATTCAACTATGACATCATTAATTACATCCTCTTTTAAATATTCTGGTTCACAGGTATCTGGTAAGTTTGCTCCACAATTTTTCTCTAAATTCCAAAGTCTACAGTGAAGGTACTGCAATTTTATGCCACTATCCCCTTCACTCTGCAGAGCCTTGTCCCAATCAAATACATAATCTCTCTGCCTCTTCTGCTTCAAATCATTGATCAACACAGCCGTTGTCCCCAATATGTCACATGTCTCTTCATTTATTGCCGATGTTCTTGTATCTGGAATGTAAAACAATTGTTAGGATATATCTTCATCAAAACAATTTCAACAAAAACAACTATATTTACTTTTAGATTGTTGCTGCTTCTGATACATCTTATGCTTTGCCTCATCTAGTATGTCGTTTAAGAAAACTACATTCCCACGTCTAGTACTCATGCCTTTGATTCTTCCAAACTTGATGTGCTCACATCCCTTCACACAGTCTCCATCTATTCTCCGGACAATATCAAATAGAGCCATAAAGTGATCCGTTTGGGCATTATCAACTACAAATAACATTTTGTCGAATTTATATCTTTTATATTTGTCTAACAGTGCTGCAACATCTCTAGAGAGGTAAAGAGTAGAATTATCGCTTTTTAAAAGGGTAACCGCCCTATTATTCACTGTTGCATATTTCTTTCCAGTTTCATCAGTTAGAAGAATATTTTTTTCCTCCAATAACCTCATCACATCCTTGATTGATTCTCCATTGTAATCGGATTCCCAGTGATAATCATCAAATACAATGCCCAGTCTCTTGTATGTTTTTTCCAATTCCCGTATGGTGATCTGTCTTATTTTTCTCCAGTTGTCCAAGTTGGTTCTTCCTTGTTCTATGTCAGCAAAGTATTTACGGGCTTCATTCTGTATATTCTCCTCAGTAGCTGCTAACTTGGTCATTTCTACATAAACATCATACAATACTTTAATAGGGTTATTTTCCAGAGCATTCACATCTATTCTTTGTGTCTGAAGACCATATTGCAGAAGCCCAAATTGTGTACCCCAGTCTCCTAAATAATTTATTTTTGTAACATTATTTCCAAAATGTTTGTTTATATTAGCAATAAAATTTCCTATAATCGTAGATCTTAAATGTCCAACGTGAAAGGGCTTCGCTATATTTGGGGAACTAAAGTCAATCACAATGTTTTTTGGATTTAGATTGGTTTCTGATGTTGTTTTCTTAGGTCTTGTAAGAACCTTTCTGAGTAGTTCCTCCTTATTATCATTCAAACTTATTTTATAGTCAGTAAAAAGATGCTTCGGTTCGTTACATTTTGTTTCACCGATATGTAGATGTTTATTGGACAATTCAAAGATTTTTCTTAAAATCAAATACTTTTCTGTTATAGCTTTTTTGGTTATCATTATTTTAAAACTATATTCTGAGTTATTTAACACAAAACTACCTTTTGTTTATTACTTAAATTCATTACAAATTAATATTGTTTTTTCAATTAATACTGTTCAAAAAAACACCTCAACACCAGCTGACAATTCTCAATTTGTCATTGACAATGTCAAGATTGACACAAGATAAATGACAGAATTTCGTTTAGAAATCATATGACTGTTAAAGCCTCTGGCATCAATTGACAGGCAGACTTGGTAGAAAAATTGCAGTTTACACAGAGTAAGTACGAAACCCTAGACTAAAAATATTTAAAGAACAAGCTTCCGGGCCGGGCAGTGGTGAAACTTCGCCTTTTTTATGCAGCGCTGTTGAGGGACCCCCCGCTTCGAATTAGATGTCTTGGGAGAAAAAAAGGGCGGCTTTTTGGGGAGCGCCACTTTTTGAAATACAGCAAAGTACGCATAAAGCAACTATTATTTGGGGCCCCTTTAGGCTAGGGGCTTCATATTGGTACAGTTGATTCGGTGGTAGTTACGCCCCTCTTTCTCGGACTTAATGACCACATGCCTCAATATTTATGCAACTTTTATTCATCTGTTAATTTAAATGATAGACAAGATAAAGCAAAAAAATGGGCATCCAATAATGTAGTGCAAGGTGACTTTAGAAATAGGATTCATGGGCTCATGGCTTAAATGGACATGAGCCGCTTACAGCATGCTCCAGAGACAGCCGTTCAGTTCATTCTTGATAGTTTTATTAAAAATAATGCACATAATATGACGATTATGTGTTGTTATTTTTGGTGATATAAGATATCTAGCACTAATTTTAGTATTTAGGAGATCGATCTTTGTTTTACGGTCTACTAGTTATTACACTATGATACTTCCAAAATTTTATCTGCTTAGTTGGGGCATTTGGGGCAGAGATGATTTACAAGCGTGATCCTGTTCCATCAATATACTCTTTAGCTTTGCGACAAACACGTTCCACAGTCGATTTTATAAAGAGTGATGTGATGCTCCGGCCCAGGCAAGCCAAAAATCTTACCTATGCATTCAACTTAGGTTAGTACAGACTTACAGAGTACTAACTGGCCACCAACATTGCAACAAATTTTGATGCAAGACCCGGAAATGGATGGACCTCTCTTTCCTATACTATAAGCCATAATTTTCCAAAAAGGATATCAGATATCAATACTATCTGGGAAACTATAAATAGGACAATATTAAAATCAATTAAATGATTTATCTGTTGGTTCAATTACCTACGAAATGGTGAAAAAATAAAACGCATGAATATGTAAAACACTATAATTACATTCATGTGACAATGTTAAAATAAACATTTAAGGTGGATTTACTCCATTTGTTAACATTTTGCAGTGCTATAATTTATATTATTTTATACGCAGGAATGATGTTAGTAAAATTGTGGCACAGGCATTACTATAACTGAAGTCCAACTTGCCATACACAACCAATTTCCATGGGAAATACATATCAATGTAATATTATGAACAGTAAGCACCAAGATAAACGTAACACCGTGCATTTATTTAGGTCGTGTAGCTAATGGCTGGACGCTGGACACATTGCGGGCGGGATGCGATCAAAAGAAACGTACACTCCATTTTTTTGACGAGTCCTAATTGGTAGACCAACTTGCACTGTCTTTTTACCGTTATTTGTAATTTATAAGGGCAGACCCAAATGAAAGAAAAGAATAATTTATCGTCAAAAATAATTTCCGTTTACTATGAATATTTTTTTTAATTAATATTGCAATAAAAACAAATTAGACTTCTAATAAACGGAAAATTCTATAGGTACGTGTGAATGGCCGCTGGCATCGCGCCGAGCGCGGTTGTCTTCTTCCATAACAATCTAGTATGTACATTACAAATTGATCGCGTCCCGCCAGCCCCGCGTCGCGCCTTTTCTCCGTCTCGTTCGCTTGGGCTCGCATCATTAATTGACATTGAACTCGAGCTTATTTATTATCACTGGCACGTCGGAGTCTGCTTTTAATAAGGTTGAGGTGTTTGTAGATCGGAGTAATCGGGTCACGGAATTTGATATTTTTATTTTCATAAAAATTTTACGTGGTCAAGTGTGTGTCAGTCTACACGCAGTATAGGGTTTCGTAGCTGCAAGTTTATCGACTATTACTCATTTACTACTTATTTTCCTTTTAATATTAAAGACTACTGCCCTGAATTTTTTCACATGTCCAATCCCCATCCTCAGATCAATAAAAAAAGTAGATAACTCATCGCCTTGTATTTGAGTGAGGAAGAAAAATACCAAGCCGGTTTACGCAATTCGTGTATTTACAAGCAACCACGCCCACACACGTTAAAACCAAGCCGATTTCTGCCAGTACCTCCCGAACCGCTACCGTGCTATAACTTACACGGAAAAATGCCATCCTGTGTACTGAAGTCGTGCATAAACAGTGCAAAATCAAGTAAAAAGTCCGGAGAAATAACATTTCACTTGTAAATGCACTTTTAACTATATTTTTAACAATTAACGAACTTACGTCTAATTGCATCGTTTTGAGAAAAAAATATTAAGACGAACATATATTTAACATTCTATAGTATTCCTAACATTTTGTAGGGAGATTTAACTGAACTTGGCTTTGGCAACATTTCATTTACGCACACATGGTTACGCAAAAAAACTTTCCTCACTTTTTTGTTCGGAATGCGTTATCTACTTTTTTACTAATGTGAGCCCCACCATAAAATATAAGGAAGAGTAAATCATGAAATAACGTCTGATATAGGATCTGGGATTTAATGGTTGTGTACGGCAAACCTATATATTCTCGATGACATACAATAAATGCGATAACGTACAACATAGTTGTTACAGAACACTTGATTTTAAGTAGCTATGATCAATAAACAAGAATGTTAAACCTTCCGATCAACTTAACGCGAAGCTTAGTATTCATAATAATATAGTAATAACAATAACTAATTACCATAATCCCGCATTGTGACACTCGCACACGATAATCTTAACACTAACAAAATTTAATAAAAAAACAATGAGTAGATATTATTAATAAAAAAAAAACAATAATTTATCATGTAAAATAGGAATACATACTCAAGGCAAATAATTGTGATTTTGACTCGTTACACACCAAATTAAGCCTATTTGCCTCAAATACGACTACAATGACAACAGAATAAAGACCTTCTCATGCATTTATCGACACGGAAACGGCTTTAACCGAGTAACAGACCGAAAACTACGTCTCTTGATTTGGTAGATGCGAGACCTCGTTTTCGCTCTTATTTCAATCGACATAAAGCTTATAATCCATTTAAACCGATCCTACGTCGATAAATATGGGAAGACCCTAAACCGTAACACTACATTTAACTCACACCAGACTACAGCATTCGTCGTCTTAGTTTAAAATATTAAAACAATGTATTATGCACATTTCCTTACAATTATGTTTATTTTTGTATTTTTTCAACTTGCAACACATACAATAACATGAATATCAGATATTATAATTTAAGTACGATATTTTATAAATAGATGAATGATTTGATTACATACACCCAATAAGATCTTAGTTCGCGTGCCAAACAGAGTTGAGAGCAAGAATTGACTGAACATTAAATCTAATTCTTTTAACAAATCACTAGTAGTATAAAAGATATCGAAGGCCAGGCACATTCATACGCAGTAAAGTACATGCATTTGCTCATTTAGTATATTATTATAACATATTTGATTAATTATAATTTTCTTCACTCAAACTGAACTGTATTCAGTAAACAATCTAATCTTCTACTATTACAGAATATAGGAAAACGAATCTTGGGTACCGACCGCGCGTTGTCGTACATATTGAATACAAACTACAGTCGCGTAGACCGATAAATGCAAATTGGTATGAGTAACGTTTGTTTGTAAAGTCTACGCATACCGCATTCGTATTTGTAATTGTAATAAAGTTAGGGTAATAGGAATGTGCAGTAAAAAAGTACAGTTCGATCCCGATGTTAACAACTTAACATGCCATCACTCAGTCTTTCGATTTGTAAATACATATATAATTACATATGTATATCAAAATATCTGCATTAAGCAACAGATGAATGAAAACGATAGGTTCAATAAATAGGTAGACAAATCCATTTTCATCGATGACTCACTCAGAGGGCTCTGGTCCCGTCGCTGAGGCCTCATGTCCAGCCAATCTCTGACCAAAGCCAAATTATTACAGTAATACATTGCTTAAGCTTCCCTGTAACTACAACTTACTTTGATAAGTTCCAGGGAACTAAAGGATATATGGAGAATTACGGTAATATAATTTACAAATGACTATGTCACATATAATGTATTCACAATAATAATATAATTATACAACTTGATTCTTGTCATAATTTCTTATAAAACACATTAAATTCTCGAGGGTTAAAGAGCTATATCACAATATTTTGTATTGAAACGTGAAGCTAAACATGACACCTTAGCAACTATGACTACACAAGAGTCCGAACACTGCTCCCAGCGGTAAAAACAAACCAAAATTATTGTAACACAATATTGATAATTGAGTTACGCGTTTTACAGTCAACAGCAAGAATCTTGAGTTATATTTTAATCTGCATTTTACACAATTAGAAAGCCATTTAAAATACTTCATGGAATTACTTTTTATTTCATTGTGAAAAATTTTCAGTTACATTTTGATTTCTATTTTAAGTTAATTTGCTAATCATCGGTTGTTTCCACTTGTCAGTAGTAGGGTCCGAGAAAATGCTTACACATTTTACAAAGTACAATCTCATATTTGTCGGCCCCGACAACGCTCCAATAGAAATTTAAAAATCAAGTTTGGCGTCCGACATTGTCGGCTCCGATACCCAACTTGTGGGAACGGGATTTTAAAGACTGCAAGGAATTAAATGCCTTATTTTTGGATGTAACGTCTTAAGCTATAGAAACAATATTTTATACTTAAGATAAAGGACAGAAACCATGAAAAAGGTCAAATAGGATCCTAGAATGGCCTTTGCCTAAAGCATTTTATGGCGTCTGATAACAATAACATACCAACACATTTTCACAGGTTCAAATAAATGAGGTTAAACAGGAGTTTTTTTATGATTTTTGTCATTTAAATTTTGCTTACTTTAATAATAGGTCAGAAATCAATTTATCAGTCTCATTTTCAACAAAATTAATTTTCTTTTAGTGTAAAATTAGTTAAAACTCCCATTAGTAGTATTGTTTTTTTATTAATTTATTGGATCACCAAACTTTTTTGTACAACTTTTATCTTACATAATTTATGAAAAAAAAAACAATATAGTCGAATCCATAATTCGACGGACCACTTAGACAAATGGAGTGCATTGCCTATGTCCTGGCAATATTTTTACATTTGAATTATCAGTGGTCCGTCGAATTATAGATTCGACTGTAGGTACTCACTTTCTAATAGTGGCAATTAATATCTTAATGAATATTGCCATAAGCACAGCAGCAGAAGCAAACATGATTTTTACTTTGTAGTCAATAAAGAGGTTTTTGAGGCCAGAAATATAGTTACCTGAGTCTTATTTACAGAGGAAATGATTAAATACATTTAATCATTTGATTAAATAAATATCTACTTTTTTCATCTGATCACAGTATCATCTATAACAAATTCTACAAAACTATAATTATGCAATCATAAAAATCATATAATTAGCGCACATTTACAAAGTAGTTGTTTTTAATAGCATAACGGGAGAATAAATAGCTGGCTCAATAGTATGCCTTTTATAACCGCAGTAAATCATTGGTTTATCAAAATCGAAATAACATTGAAACTAATTTTTTTTATTAAAAAATAACATTTACTTTCAGGGGCAGTAGAAAAAATATTTCACTGGTAATTTTTTTCACAACTTATCTGAAAAACTACTACAATTTATGTACGATAATCCCTGAAAATTTCATTTGGTTAGCAATACGGCAACATTAAAAAAATTGACTTAAGTCAAAAAGCAGCGAAAATCCTTCATACAAATTACCTTGAGGGCCACCGTTGACCTACCACCCCTGTTACACCGTGTATATGTAAATAAACGGTGTCCATAACCTATTGTGGTATGATTTGCCTTGTGTAAAATAATGAGAATTTTTTGAATTTTAATATCCGGCAACTGGCCGGATACAGAATTACTAATCGGTATCCGGCCGGATATCGGATAGTTGCAGGATATCCGCTTCGTCTCTAGTATTAATAGTACATTTTAGTACTCTATAACTCGAGTTGCAAAATGCAAACTCGGTAAGTCGTTCATAAAATACATATAATGACTTCTTACTTGGGATTCTCTGAACTCACAGCAATAAAATCCAAAAAAATATTCGGGGCCTCTAATCTCTTGTTTATGACTTGCACACCGTGCAATGAATGAACACATTCATTAAACTTTCTAAAAAAACCACAGATGTTATGTATTTTCATTGTTGGTCACTTAAGTTTGTTCATTATTGATTACTTTGGTTAGTATTTAATTGACTGTTAGTTCGTAATACTTGACTCATATCATATTATGTATGTAATTTGTTTTAATAAATGTTCTTAGAAATTGCGCCTTTTTATGTCGACATTTGATCAGTTTTAACTCATAATATCTCGAAATTATTTTTAAGTCGAAAAATCTATTATCTCGAATTTTTTAGCATTTCCCTTGACATGCGAGCTATCGAAGTTCTACTGTATTATTCATTTTTAATTTATTTTTGTAGGTGCACAATTCTATGTATGTAATATATTTTTACATCTTTATCATTACTTTATGCACAGCCATCGCGCCAATGCATACAAGGCACAGAAGATAAGATATGAAAAATCTATCAGAGTGGTATACTGTTACAAAAAATATACTTATACATTCACACTCTTGTACCTGTCAATGTTATGATGCGAAAATGATAGTGCCTACTTATAATAAAAACACTAACGTTCCAACTCAGAGTCACTAACGGTTACTTAAATCGCTCCTTAGTAAAGAATCACCATACTAATTCTGTACTAAGGAGCGATTTAAGTAACCGTTAGTGACTTTGAGCTGGGGCGTAACCTCACAAACTAAGTGCTAGCCAAATTCCATTGAATGTTCATATTCCATTTTATTCATAGTACTTCATTAGGCAATACATTAATATGTTTTTTATAAGTTAATAGGCCTCTATAAGAACGCTCCGAGGTATTAATTTGAAGTCTAACAACCATTACAATAAATCAGAATACAGTACAAATTACTGAAGATTTTAGTTGGTTTAAGTAATGCATTTACCGCTCGCAGCAGGACGGAGGTAGAGTCGATCTTGTGCAGTGGTACGGGCTCACTTACTGCTCCTTCTTCTCTTCAGGACTGGAGGAGTTGTCGGTCTCCTCCAGTTCCTCGTCGGAGTAGTTCGTGGGCTCCTCGCCGGGCTTCAGCAGCTTACCCACCAGGTCGTACTTCTCTGGAAAAAACAAGGAGGCGATATTCATAACAAATATTTACTTTCGACCTTCATAAAGACAATTTTGAATCATCCAAAGCCTAAAACTGTTGACTGCATAATTTACTAATAACATCGTGGCAACGAAGAATTTGATAAGCAATTAATAAAACTCAAGTTGTGTATTGGACGCGAGAGATAATATGACCCAGTGCGTGTTCTAATAATTACACTAATGAGTTGGACTCTTTTGGTCGTATTTTAAGAACAGGTAGGCGGACCACTGAAATACTGCGATGATAAATTTAAAGATTTTGTGCAAATTATGACCGCTCATTTACATGCGCGTGTCGCGGACCGTCTCGTGGCGCGTCCGTAAGCCACGCCCCCTACGCGCGTGTGAACACCGCGCCAGCGCTCGCGCGAGCCCCTTTGGCGCGCGCCTATAAAACCGCTTCCGACGCGAGCCCTGCGAGCGCGAGACACGCCGCGGTCTGTTCCGCGAGCGCCCTGTTCACACGCGCGCGTATGCGCGCGTCTCGCGGATTGTCTCGTGGCTCGCGCGCGCGTGTAAATGGGGTATGAGACCATGCATAAATTACGTCACACTAACCTCATGACTTTGTGATCCCTTCCCCCGTCCTTGTCACAACTGGTCACATTTGTAAGACCTCCCCTCCCCAGTGTCACATATGAATTTTTACACCTAAAAACTATTAAATTAAAACAGCAATTCCGAAAAAGTTTTATTGCCATTAATTGTTTTTTTAATATTTACCTATACATATACTAATTATTCGATTTTGAAATGTGACGTCACGAAATTTAGGTCCCCTCCCACCCCTTGTCACACAATGTCACACTACATCGACCCCCCTCCCCCATAACGTGTGACGTAATTTATGAATAGCTCCTAAGCACATATTCCTATAATTTTAAACATAATAATTACGTCTTTGGTCCGACTTTGGATAAGCTAATGTTGTCATTCAAATGCGAATCTACATGTCAAATAAACAATTTAGTTGCAAATGTTGTTATTAATGTTTGTTACCTGAGAACTCTGTTATTTTCTCGAAAAAAGTTCGATTATCTAATATGGGTGACTAATTCTTAATCTCAAGTGAATATCAATGTAGATGTTTTAAAGATTCATAGTTACAATAAATTATATTTATTGACAATTATTACAATAGGTACAATAAAACCGCAGGGTATCAGTAATAAACGCATCGAATTAAGTTATGTATATTTAAGTTATGTAGAGTTATGTAGAATTAAGTTATAATAAATTAAATAATTTTGCAAATTTTTATTTGGCATATCGGTTACAAACAAAAATAAGTAGCTTTAGTATCAATTCTACTCAAATGCTACCAGCACTACATATTCATAGCAGACTATAATATAGTATATATTATATTCACCTCATGACTTTGGGAGGTCATTTTTTGCTTGTTTGAATAAGATGTGGGTACAAAATCTTTTATATTTTGCTCTGCCTCCTCGATTACATAAATTAAAATTTCCCTTTTTGGTGTCAACAATTTCCTAGAGCACTAAATTAATAATAACTTGCTACTGATGACCTGCAAATGTTTTTATGACCTACTGCACCTTTGAGTTTTAGGAGCGTCAAGTACACAGCTACATTACGCTGCTACAACTGTTACGACAGCACACTCCGAACACATAAATTTTATGGATTTGGACTATTTTATTAAAACAATAAGGGATTTCTAGGGATGCGAATTTAGGAAGGACGAGAATTTAGCCTCGTCCAAGACGTGCAACTTCTATTGTACATGGATATATTTTTGTAGAATATCGGTAAGTGTACTTATTTACATTATTCCTGGATTAATTACCAAAAAATTAAATCATCACCAACTCTGGGATATCAATTCAGTGCACTAAAATGAATTATTGATCTTTGACCAATAGAATACATAAGTTTTTTTAGAGGAAACAAAAACCCTTAGATAGCTAGCAGAATTAGTTACGTGGAAAATGAGCTTTCCAATTCTGATGTCCGTTAGAAGACAGCGAAGAGCAACCCGGGTCTAGTTCCTTGGCGAAGAGTCATTATGGCACTCTTAATACAATGTTGTTTGGGGCGCGCGGGACTAACAAATATTTAAATGAATCACCGATGTTAATTAGTATGCAAATAAGTTTTGTCGGGCAGGTGGCCGACCGATTTCAGCTCTGATTAATGGCCAATGAAAGTTTAACCTTCACAATAATTAACTACGTATCTTATTATAAATTATTGAAATAAAATACTGCCTACATGTGCATGAATCTGAAAAGCCAATAGGCAAATCCTTGTAAGAATATGCGTCATCCATATATTTTATTGTTTTGACCTCATTGTCTGAGAAAGTGAAGACTTTCTTCCACTTTCACTGAATATCACAAATATTGTGGGCGCGTTATGATAAGACGGGCTACGTTTATAGTTACGTTCGTATTAATGTCAGTGACATTTTATATGCGTGCAAATACTTCAGAAATACCATCTTAAATTAATTAGAGAAGAAAAAAATTGTGTCAGCTCCGGCCTCCGACGCACGACTGGAATTTAACACCATCTAGTTTGCAATCGTATTATTATTATTATCAGAAGGCGCTGTTAATATTATATTATTATCTACGTTACGACTTACGACGACGACGATGATGATGTTTCACATCATCAGAATAGGATGTAACAAGATTATCATCAGTAACAACGCCATCTAGATTCTGTGTTACGAATTACAAATATAACGCATAATGCAGATCGTAACGGAGAAAGTTTGATTTAAATCCTCATAAAATTTTATACCGTGGGCTTAAATAATTATAAAAATCGATTCTACAGGAGTTGAACTCCAAAAAACTCGTCACTCTTTTTAGGGTCCCATAAACAAAAAACAGAACTCTTTATATGATAAGATCACCTTATTGTCCGTTTGTCCGTCCGTACAGGTAACATGAGGATGAAATTTTTATTCATTGCGTGCCCATAGTGTGTCAGGCCACGCGCAATGTAGGGTTCTGAAGTGGTAAGCTTATTGACTATTACTCATTAACTACTTATACTAACAGAGCCGTGATAGTTTTCCTTGTAAAATCATTATATAACCTATTTTTGAGAATTTTTTCACATGTCCAACTCTAACCATTTAACCGGCAGGGGGAGGACACTTGACTCTTAACCAAAATTAGCACTTTAAAATCAAACAAACCCCTCTTTCGCAAACGAACCCCTAAATCCAAAAATTTGTTTTAGGAGACTGAATATTTTTGAAAGACCTTTTCAACGATACCCCACACTATGAGATACGCAACGAAAAATTTCATCCTCAGACACTCCAAACAGACAGACATTACAAACTGACACTCCAATTTTATTTATTTGTATAGATTTAATATCCACAACGAAGTTATAGGGGGTCGAAAATGGCCTGAATTGCTTCGAGAAAAGGATGGTACGGCCGTGCCGTTTTTTTGCTCGACTTGGCGGGGGCACTGCCGTGCCCCCAGATAAGTGAAAATAATTTAAAGATGAATAATCATTTAATTGAAGCGCTCATAGCCCGGCGGCTTGCGTCGATCCTATGTGATCGACAAAGTTAAGCAACAGCGGGTGCGGTCGGTATTTGGATGGTTGACCGCTAGTGGCCAAAAATTTCTTGAGCGTTTTCGAGCTTCAGAGGTTACGTAAAGCCGTCGGTCCCGATTGTTTTTTTTTTTTACATGAATAAGTTAATGCTTGACCACTATTCCACCTGATGGAGAGTGGAGATGTGGTCAAAGGTGGTGAGCACATTAACTTAGTAAAAGCCTATTCAGTATTCACTCTTTTCTTGAAGACATCCACGTCATAGGCAGGCGGGAACGCCGACGCAGCCAACTTATTCCAGTCCTTCGCGGTGCGAATAACGAATGACGAGGCAAACCGCTTCGTCCGTACCGTAATTATTAGATAACAGTCGTTAAGCCATGTCAGAGGCCCTTGGGCAGTTTGAGAACTTCCGACATTCGGGTTGGCCACTAATCCATCCACCAATCCGCACTGGAGCAGCATGGTAGAGTATGCACTAGGCCTTCTCAAGAGGACAGACCCGTGCCCAGTAGTGGGCCATTAATGGGTTGAAGCCAATCTTTAATGTCAAAGTAATTTCTGTTTAATATCAATAATTTTTTTAAAGAAATGTAAATTAATATTTTAATTTAAAGTAGTGCTAAGATTGTGTACCAAGTAAATCTTATCTGAAAAAGTCTTGACACCTTTGTATTGTATATGTTACCGGCAAAACCCGATATCAGGCTAAACTAGTTTGGCCTAGGCCAAACTAGTTTGGCGCAACACGATTAGGCAAAACTAGTTTCTCGTCAATAAGTTTGGCTTATGTTTAACTTACCACCAAATAAATCATTGTTAACCCAAAAGTAGTACATGATCACCAAAATTAAAACAGCATTTTAATGTAAAATTATAACCAAAGATGGTAATTAATTTTTTGATTCACAAACAGGCTTCCGAACGTCTCCGGCGCTGCGGGAAGTGCAGCCCCTCCGCCCTTGCGTAACAAACTGCAGGCACTCCATGCTCGCCTACGCAGCTTCGGCTTTTTGGTCGCCTGCGGCCTGCAGTTGATTACAGCGGGCGGGGGCTGCTCTCCCTCTGCGCCTCCGGGGTTTACAATCACTCTAGGGGTAGGGCAGACTAGTACCACGTGGGGTCGGGGTTGACTAAGTCGGTTTTGTAACCATTTCGACCTACATCTGGAAATTAAAAGAATCCAAAAGAAACAATATATACGCGAGCAGTTAATTTGGTGAACATTTACTACATTTGGTGTTCGAATACAATTTGAAGTGCAGTCGTGACTAAAATAGCTGTAATTTAAGAGGTTTAAAGCACAAAGATTTGTCGAATAAATATAAATCCGTAACAATTCGGTTCTAATCAGTTTTAGACTGACGAGAAACTAGTTTTGCCTAATCGTGTCGCGCCAAACTAGTCTGGCCTAGGCCAAACTAGTTTAACCTGAAATCGGGTTTTGCCGGTAACATATACAACATCATATCATACTATCAATATAATTTTAGAGGCATAATACAATGAGAAGAATTTGAGGCAAGGTTTTCAGCTCTGTATATAACAGTTTAAAAACAATGTTAATTGTCTTGTTAATTTAAATGAAGGTGAATGCAATGATGTCATTGAGCAGCTGAAGGTGTAACAAATCAATTGACAGCAATCATCCAAGTTACCTCTGAACTGTGCTTCCCACTCCTTGACCGACTCCATCTCCATGGAGTTCAGGTCACTGAGGTCATCATACTCCTTATCCGATGATGTGACAGAGAATGTCGCCAGTCCTCGAGAAGCATCTTTACCACCAAATGCTGCATATGGGCCTCCTGTACATGTATATTGTATTACAATGAGAGATATTCAAGTTCAGCAATAAAAAAATACAAATGAATAATCTAATTTATTTTATATTGACTTTTATATCATTAGTATATTATTAGTAAAAATTAAGACCATAAGGCAATCAAACAATATGCGACGCATTTCAATTCTATACGAGTAGCGATGCAGCGCGTGAAGACATTAACTAATGCGCTCTACATATCAACACTGATACAACGGTGACTCACAAAAATGTATTCTATTTATATTAGGATGCACTCACCGGGCCCGTAGAAGCGGCGGCCCCGCGTTACGTCAAAGACCCACCCGTTAACAGCCACCAGTACCCGACCATCCGGCTGCGTTCCATCATATTGCCGAAGTTCCGCCACGGTCATGTCCTTTCGAATTTTTGGTAGATCAGGCGTGGGCGTCTCGACATGAAGTTTAGCAAACTTGCTCTTGTATATTTTGTACACCAACACCGCTATGATCACAGTCAAAAGCAAGTTCACGGGACTATAAACGATTTCATTCATAATACTTCCAGCGAAGCCCGAACTCTCTTGTTCCGGTACCGCGGGCTCCGGCGCAGAAGCCATTATGTTTCGTCACACTACTAAATAAATAACACAAGTGGACTGAAGGTATTAAACCCAATAGTTTTGTTTTTGTACAAAATATACAACGCTTCGACGGTAACGTTTAATCTTGTGTGTAAAAATAATTAATCAAATAACTGACGTCAGCGTTTTGTTCCGGCGGCAGCGGCGCGGTCGAGACCACAGAGTACTTTGTTATGTCGAGACCACAGACTAGTTAAGTAAGTTAGCACAGAGTACTTAATCACTATGTAAGTTAGTGGTCGAGACAGATTATAGTATAATATTATGCCGGTCACTCACATTCGCGCGAATACCCGAACCCACAAGTGTGGGACGGCCTTCGCGAATGATTATGCGAAGTTTTCGAGGCATTCGGGGTTTTCCAAGCTGTGTCGGTTTATTGTCGCACATCAAAGCGCGCGAACCTCGAACCTTCGTGTAGTCTCCCACACATTCGTGCGACCAGTTGCGCACACGACTAAAAAGGTGACGTATGTCTTAATTTTTCGTGATTCGTGGCGTCTAATCGTACTACCATTTATTTTCTGTATTGAAAATGGATTTGAATGACAACAATATATTAACAACAGCAAGATTGAACATTCGTGAACAAAGTGTAGGAGGAAGCGGAAATGGGCTTGTATACTCATATGCGAACCCATTTGCCTGACCGCCCTTCACATATGTGCAAACATTCGTAAAAATGTCAAACATTTGCGCGTATGTGAGTGACCGGGGTTATGGTATGGGCATTGGTGCGTTTCAAGCAAGTCTGCAGTTCATCAATAAAATTATTTTCAATGGTATCTATCAACTCTATAGTCCTAGGCAGGATATATAATTAGATTGTGTAACATACAGTGTGACCAACTTATCTGTGAACTGAGGGAGGGCGCTGTCGAACGCATTGGACCAATCAGGGACGCAATTTGAGACGTAGTAAATGTCAATGAATGAACACAAAAACTTATGAATGGGGTGGCATTAGTTCCAATTTTCGCCATTTCACAGATAAGTTGGGCGCACTGTACTAACGATACTGTCACCGGGCGACAATATTATCCATTCAAATTCGGTCATTTTGAAGAACTTTTAATAAATGTGTTAGTTCAATATTATATTTTCAACCACTAGAAAAAAAAACATACAAAAAAATTTGATTAACTTATCAAATTACTAAACCCTGTCCATAAATCTTATGCGCGCTCCACACTTCACGCGAGATTCTCGCCGAGAATCTCGGCAAGAATCTCAGCGAGAATCTCGGCGAGAACTTCCTTGGGTCCACACTCGCAAGGTTCTCAATACTGTTCTCGCGCTCGATGACGATGGACGCAGAAGTAACTGCTGCGGCAAGCTTATTGCTATGCGCATTTGCTTATTATAATTATCACAGAGTACTTAATCACTACGTTTTAATAATCATATTAATATAAATATGAATAATATAAATATATATTGTATAATAAATATGTGATTTTTCTGACATGTTTATCAGTATTTTTTATGTATTTATGTGTTTATTTAAGTATGTTTGTTTATAGTGTATCTATATTTTTTTTGATCCTAAGTAGTTTTTTTATTACAACCTAGATATACCGCCATATCGTTGTGTTCTTACTATCCGAAGGTTGACTGGGAGAGAATGCTTAATAGCATTCTTTAATGCTAATGCATTAAGTCCGCCTTTGCTATTAAACAAATTGTATGGTGCAAAAAGTTAAATAAATAAATAAAAATAATAATATAAATATAATAATCCGGCTAATATTTATGCTCAGTAAATACCACAATGACAACTCTTCTAATCGGCGAGTCGCTCGCTACTGAGAAACATGCGAGTGTGGAGTCAATACAAGTTCTGTGAACCTGAGACATGCTTACTGGAAGTGCTTAGATCTGAAACAGTTCTTCAAATGATGTAATAATAACATTACTCACCATATTCACCCCTAAAAACAAGCATTCACACACACACACACACACACACACACATACAGAGAGAGAGAGAGAGAGAGAGAGACGCACACGAATGCATACAGTAGAAAAATGCCTAGCGGCGATCGGGAATCAGGAACCTGACTAACTCCCAAACGACGCCTAAGGGAGAGGGAGAGTCTGAAAAACAGCGCTGCACAAGGTTCCTCGTGTTAGCAGAAGCTGAGACTCTCCCTTTGCCCACAATAATTGGATATTACCTATTATGTTAGATTTAAGTGTTTATTTTTCTTAATTTTTTGTGTGGCAATAAAGAATATTTTATTTATTTATTTATGTTCCCTCTAGGGTATAAGTGTTCTGTGCGTTAGTTCTCGCGTTCTTAGCTCCTTTGTCTCGCGCCAAAAAACCGCCTAAAATCAGAGAACAAGGCGAGAACCTGCGAAGATTATGTGAATCGGCTCCACATTCACGTTTCTCGTGTTTTTCTCGCCTTCTCGCGAGAATCTCGCGCGAGTGTGGAGCGCGCATTAGAGACTAAAATGACAACCACTAATGTCAAAGTTTGAAATAATGATACCAGCTAAAGTACGATCTACTTTTCCGGTTTTTGAATCGTAAACTATGTCGTAAGACTAGAATAGTGTAGAATTGACACTCATATCTACCTAGATATTTAGTATTCGACTAAATAGTATAAAATTAGCCTATATAACGAATGTAAATACTCGTTCTTGTAAGCAGAATAACTTTTGAATTTTGAGTAAGGGTAAATATAATACGGATATTATGTATGGCTATGGTTGCTACAACTTATTTTTGATTGATTTTTCTTATCCAGATTACCGTGAATAACCCATTAAACCGAACTTTTATAATATATTTAATTTCATGATGAAAAGAACACGTCTTGTTGTATAACTTTTTAAATGAAAGATACCACAGACAATGTTACAAGATTTTAAGAAAATATTGCACAGGTTATATAAAATTAACTGTTGCGTTGCACAAATATAATTTATTAATTTTAATTCTAGTTTTAGGGACTCTTCAATAATGATACGACCCACGATGAATCGACCCACCATAAAAGCTGCAAATATTTTTCCAATTTACCTTCCGGTTTAAGTCATCACTATTTAATTTGCACCCGAAACTGATGAAACGTCAATTTAGTCTAAGATTTTTGGACTTTAGCACTAGAATTGGTCTTAAATAAGTATCCAGGACACAATAGACACCATACAATAGGCATGATGACAGTAAGTAAAAACCACTAAAATTATGTATTTATGTAATAAAACCCTATTAATGGATTACAAAACACGCATTTATCGTATTATTATGAGCGAGATTAACAATATTTATGATAAAATAAAACTACAAATTACGCCAAGCCGCCATGTTAGCTTGAACGCCAATCAGTCTCAATTAGCGTGAATTACGTCACACTTCTTAAAACAAATGAATATCACCATACTGATAATGACGTCTTGTCTCTTATTTTCCTGAAGAGTGACGTCACAAGCGTCGCCATGACACATTGAAGCGTTTTGGTGCGAATTTGAAGCTTATAAATTGAAATGTATTTATTTTATACTAAACCTTATTTTTTTGCGGAAATATGATATACATTTTAATTAAATTTCCGAACAGTATTTCAAAATCTGTCATCATGCCTATTCTGAAGGTTAACCTCAATCAGGCTTGTGATTGGTCGAAAATAGTCATTCAATGTCACTCAATTCGTCTTCAGGACCTTCAGGTACCTTTTCGAAGCTTGCCTTCCAAATGTACTGTAAAGTTCTTGGATTCGACCTATTTTATACATTAACTTTGATGCGAATGTTGGAATAACTCAATTAATGCTGGTAACATTATTTTTCAAATTGACATATTACGTCGCAACGACCAAAGATTTTGTTATAAAATCTTTGGCAACGACACTATTTGCTTGAGTTGACTTTTAATGTGGCAGAAATATGTAATCTATGGGCAGAAATGACATCGTGATTATGACATTTGTGACAGAAAACAATCATACATAGATACATTTTTTTATACATTTGACATACAAATTACAATACAAATCAACAAAATATATGTGTACTCTTGAAACGATCTGAAATTCAGAATGAACTGAATTCACTATTTCACTGAAGTGACTTCAGTGAAGTCGGAAACTATACTTGAAATGACTGTACCTTCAAAGAGTATATTCTACCGACTTACGTGGAGTTTGCATTTTCAATTATTATTATTGGCTGTGTAATAAATAAATTTTCTCACTGCGTTCAAATATTACTTAAATAATATCATTTATTATTACACATTAACTCAAACCATTTTATTTGTTTGCTGATTTAATCGTTCGTTTGATTATGTGTTTGCAGTATATTTGCAAAATTTACATCTCAGAACCGAAACTAATTAAGAGAACCTTGGTTTATGAATTAAGAAGCCGGCGTGTTTAGTTAATTTATGAATCGGATTATTTGATTTCTGGGCATAATAATTATGTACATAGTGTAAATTGTAATCCTAAGTTATAAGCATTCATTGTATTATTCTAAGGAATTATTATTTATTACAAAAAAGCACAATGAAGGACCATGAATCTGATTTGTGTTCACGATACATAAAGATATTTTTTGTAGTGGCTGCTTATTGGTAAGTTTTTTTAATAATTTAATTTTCTTGTTTA
The DNA here is from genome assembly GCA_951805285.1 of Thymelicus acteon. NCBI lineage: Eukaryota > Metazoa > Arthropoda > Insecta > Lepidoptera > Hesperiidae > Thymelicus > Thymelicus acteon. The sequence goes on from OX638219.1 coordinate 3,822,265, forward strand.
TTAAAGGAAGTAATGTAAACTCTTTGTGTAAACTAATATATTATTCTATGTTAAAGTGATGCAGCACTTGTTCAAATTATTATCAAAATAAACTTCAGTTGCTGTGCCTAGATGTACACTACAGAATGTATAACATATTATAGGAACTTTAAAACAGTTTGTTGTAAATTCCTCACTCTTAAATCTTCTTCAAAGGAGAGATCCATCTCTTATAAAATGAAGTGAAAACATAACTTTATATGTTCTATAATATTACTACTGCCCAGACAGACTTTTTTCTGTCAAAAGTTTTTTTTTATTTTGAGATGTAAACTACCCTATCTTTCAAGTTGGATCAAACTGCACACAGTATGCAAATTTGATTAAAATTGGTTTAGTAGTTTAGGAGCCCATCACGGACAAACAATGTGACATGTAATTTGTATATTATTAAGATTTTTATCAGTATATTGAAAGGAATTCTTTCCCAAAATATAACTTGATATAAAAATTTGTAATGCTTGTAATTGTTGACTTTTTTTAGGATTGTGTCAATAGCAACGGTTTTTGTAAATAAAGCATTACTCAGTAGTCAGACCGTTGCCTTGGAGGCGCCATTGTTCATCACTTGGTTCCAGTGTGTAGTATCCTTTACTATATGCTATACATTAAGCAAAAGTGGTGGCATACCCCGCATATTCATCTTCCCTAAAGGAACACCGTGGAATGTTGAAGTTATCAGCAAGGTAATTCCAGTAAATCAATTGGAAATTTCTTTAAAGGGAATACTTTCAGTTAGATCTCATATTTACCAAAATTCAGATGATTGGATCCATGAAAAATTCATGGAGCTCCTTAAATGTTATTCACATGTAGCTATTTTATATAGGTTTTTCAAAGATTGTTTGTTTGAAGTTGGTTTTTTTTTTTTTGAAAAAATTTAGATTTATTAAACATTGTGTTTCCTGCACATTTTTTAAAGAATAAATTAGTGTGTAAATATGTTCAATTGTAGCTTTACAAATGAACCTATAGTCCTATATATTTAGCTGTTTTATCAAAATATTCCTAAAATACCATTAGTGTTATCATCATAATGTAGTGAATGTTAATGTTGCGCTATCGGTACTTTAATAAGTAGATGATAAGAACTTTTTTGTGATAACCCAATAGTTAAGGTATCACTAATAACATACATAGAGCCATTTACTTACAGGAACTGTAAAAACTTTACAAGAAATGTAATTTGGCATACAGTTGATATTTTGTTATCTTTAATTTTATTTTATTATTAAACATAATTTGTATTCATACGAAATAGCCTGCAGGGTTATAGCTTACCTCACAAGGTTGCAGAAAGAGAATACTTAAAATTAATCATATCTTATTTTCTATTTCATTTATTACATTGATATTCGAAATGGTATTATTATTGGTGGTAAAACCCAAGCCTGGTTTGACAGAAACTGCTTTAAGGCAATAAGCCTGAAGCAATCTGCTTTTCAGGATTGGGTTGTGGCGCGTGAGCTCGGAGACGCATCTGTGAGTCGGCTGAAAAAGAAATTTAATGCTGCCTCGTGGTCCTCAAAAAAGCAAATAGCCAAGGCAAAATTCAAGCACATTAACAGAACCGGCAAGAGACTACTGAGCTATCCGTGTGCTAGCCGAGCGTTCTGGTCTCTGGCCAAAGCCATTCAAGGCAATTTCTGTGTATTGTCCCTTCCTCTTTTGCGCAGAGCAGATAATACCCTGACCCACACCGCAAAAGAGAAAGCCGAAATACTGGGCGCCCTCTTTGCGTCGAATTCGACTGTTGATGATGGGGGTAACACACCGCCAACCATCCCGCAGTGTGGTGAGCTGATGCCTGACGTGCATTTCACACAGAATGCCGTGCGTCAAGCTCTTTTTTCCCTTGACATCAACAAGTCGAATGGGCCAGATGGTATACCTGCTATTGTGCTAAAAACGTGCGCTCCGGAGTTGACCCCGGTTTTAACGCGCCTATTCCAACTCTCCTATTCTGCCGGCATTGTCCCGTCTCCATGGAAGGTAGCTCTGGTCCACCCTATTCCCAAAAAGGGAGACAGGTCAAATCCATCCAACTACAGACCAATCGCCATAACCTCTCTGCTCTCCAAACTAATGGAGCGTATAATAAACACTCAACTGCTCCGGTATCTAGAAGATCGCCAGCTGATTAGTGACCGTCAATACGGTTTCCGCCACGGCAGGTCAGCTGGCGATCGAGAGCAAGGGAGAAGCATTGGCTGTAAGTTTGGATGTTGCAAAGGCCTTCGATAGGGTGTGGCATAAGGCATTATTGTCTAAACTGTCTTCCTACGGAGTACCCGAGAAAATGTGCAAATGGATTGCCAGTTTTTTATCGGAGCGGAGCTTCAAGGTCGTCGTTGACGGAACATGCTCAGATACGAAGCCCATAAATGCTGGCGTCCCACAAGGCTCTGCGCTTTCACCTACACTGTTCATCATGCATATCAATGATATGCTGGACATCGGGAATATTCATTGCTATGCTGATGACAGCACGGGTGACGCCCGTTGTACAGGCCGAGCAAACCTTTCTCGGGTGCAGATTGAGGAGAAGAGGATGAAACTTGTGTCTGAAGTCGAGACATCTCTGGAGCGGGTCTCAGAATGGGGCAGGCTAAATTTAGTCCAGTTCAACCCCGAGAAGACACAAGTTTGCGCGTTAACCGCTAAAAAAACCCCATTTGTCATAGCACCACAGTTCCAGAACATTCCTTTTAACATCTCTAAAGGCATTGGGATCCTTGGTGTCGACATCTCGAATGAAGTTCAGTTTCGGGATCACTTGGTTAGTAAGGCCAAACTAGCTGCAAAGAAATTGGGAGTGCTCAACAGAGCTAAGCAGTACTTCACGCCTAAGCACAGGTTGATGCTCTATAAGGCGCAAATTCGACCACACATGGAGTACTGCTCCCACCTTTGGGCTGGAGCCCCAGCTAGCCAAGTGGATCCGTTCAATCGAATTCAACGGCGAGCTATTCGTATTGTCGACGATCCCATGCTTACAGACGGACTAGAATCACTCGAGTTGAGGAGAGATGTAGGTTCTCTCTGCGTATTCTACCGTCTGTAGAATGGGGAATGTTCTGAAGAACTATTTGGCTTAATACCTGCAGTTGGATTTCGACACCGCACATCACGGGGTTCCAGGTTCCACCAACATCACCTGGATATCTGGCATTCGTCCACAGTTCGGTTCTCACGTAATTTTCTACCTCGTAGGTGTAAACTGTGGAACAAACTTCCTGCATCGGTGTTCCCCCTAAGCTATGACATGGGGTCCTTCAAGAAGCGGGTCTATCGTCATTTTCTTGGCCGGCAACGCGTTGGTGACGCCCCCAGTGTTGCTAATGTCCATGGGCGGCGGTGATCACTTACCATCAGGTGACCCGTCTGCTCGTTTGCCTGCTAAAAGCATTAAAAAAAATTCTATAGGTAAATCCAAACATTACATGATAAGGTAATGAAAAGTATGATTATCATCCAATTTGGTACTGCATACTCTCAGTTTCTATAAAAAAATAAAAACCTACACTAAGGGTGCCAAAAGAAACCGGATTTTTTTGCATTAATAATACATATGTATTAATTTTTTACAAAATTCCTTCAGCCTCCTTCAAACTACTTTCCATCAGATGACACTTGGTACTTTTCAAGTTTTCCACTATTTGAAATATTTTAGTTATTAGATATTGTCTAGTGACCTTTCCAAAGTTGTTTCTACCCCCTTCACATTATCAAAATATTTCCCACTAAATTTTTTCTGCAGTCCCGGAAACAGAAAAAAAGGCATGGGACTTGATCTGCTGAATAGGGAGAGTTAGAAATAGGAGTTCAAATAATTCGTCACTACCAGTCCCTTGATCGTCACGGTTCCGTGCGTTTACTCCGCACATTCTCTCGCAGCCATTTTCAAAATTTCAAATAAAAGTCTAGTCAGGTGAAAAAAATTGATTGCACACATGGCAACATGTTCTCAATTCGTTTTGGATCCCTAATCGTAATTCAAATTAACAGACTTTACTATTATATTAGCATACGTTATCACCATTGCTCATGGGCATCCGTAAAATCAAAAGCAATACCCACGCGTTGTCAGATAAGGATGCGGAAAACTCGCTTTTTAACATGTTCTCTCACACTGAAATAAATACGTTAAAAACTTAAGGTTAATTTTATTTGATGAATAGCAAATAATATCTATTGTAATTTGTTCCAGGTCATACCACTTTCGATTATGTTCACACTGATGATAGCTACAAACAACTTATGCCTGAAATACGTCGGGGTATCATTTTACTACATAGGAAGATCATTGACAACAGTATTCAATGTCATGTTCAGTTGGATCATCCTGAGGCAGTCGACTTCCTTCAGGTGCCTCATGTGTTGTACTTGCATTGTATTCGGATTTTATTTGGGAGTCGATCAAGAAAATTTGTTAGGTAATTTTTGCGCATAATAATAGTTCGTGTAGTTTCTACTCGAGTTAAAGTTTATCAAATGCACTATTTTTGTTTAATGAAGACGCTGAATCACTGCAATGATGTTTTTACATTATATCATTGTATCACTGAAACAGATTTGGTGGCAGCGGTGGGATTAAGGAAAAATGTTTGTTACAGATATTTGTATTTCACATTTCAGGTTCATTTTCCCTTATAGGAACTATATATGGAGTAGTAGGGTCCCTGATGTTGTCACTTTACTCCATATACACGAAAAGAATTTTGCCATTTGTGAACCAAGAAATCTGGTTGCTTTCATACTATAACAATGCCTATTCAATTATCTTGTTCTTACCGCTAATTGTAATGAATGGAGAAGTTAGTGTGCTGTTCAGTTACAACAATTTTCATAGCATGCAGTTTTGGGCTCAAATGATTATTGGAGGAATATGTGGCTTTGCTATTGGATATTTTACATCTCTGCAAATAAAGGTAGGTATTACAAAATATTTTAAATAGTTGATATTAGATCTAACTTTTAGATCTTTGATGATGATGTTAGCCTTTATCTGGCTATTTTCAGTACTTGAAAGTTGATGTATTTCAGTAATAATATTAATGAAACTTTTTTTACTGTGTCAACAGTGAACACGTAAACAGCCAAAAAATCTATATACCTTTCATCTTAGAATAATCCCTTTCATGATAATTATTATTATTGTATCATTGTGGTATTTGTACGATTTAAGTATCTGCGTACTATATTTTTTCTACGAAATAAGAATGCATATCATTATCTTTTCAGGTGACGTCACCGTTAACGCACAACATATCTGGAACGGCTAAGGCATGCGCGCAGACCGTGATGGCGACACAGTGGTACAACGAGAGCAAGAACCTGCTCTGGTGGTCATCCAACATCATGGTTCTAACGAGTAGCGCGCTGTACGCTAGATTCAAGCAATTGGAAATGGAAAAAAATGCGCAGTTGCCGTTATCAGTTCCTGAAGAAAGTAAAAGCTTAATCTGACACCGTTATGATCGTTTCCTTTGTGTAAATAGTATCCAGTACTATACAGAATCGTTGTGACAGATTATAATCGAAACAGTATTTATTATGATTTAGTAATATAGTCGCAAAGAGCACGATGTTATGTGAAGAAAAGAGGTACCTATAATATATAATTATGAAAATTCCATATCTATTTTATATTATGCTAGTAACCAGCCCTCACTTAAATTCGAGAAAAGTAATCCGTATTTTTAGAACTCATTTTAGGGTGCCACTCATACTGTAGTTTCTTTACTACATTACTATACCATGTTTTACTTGTGACCTTATTACACGTGATAATTTTTTTGTTATTTTCTTGTAATTGTCATCCAAGTAAATATTATTAGCCTCATATGGATCAGACTTGTGGTCATAAAATTCGTTGCCATAAATGACTGACCAGTCAGGTTTAAATGACGTGTTATTAAATGATACCCATTCAGTGTATCTGTACCTGTGTGTCCTGACACTATAGCCCATTATTTTTATATCTTTGAGTCTTGGCTTGTCAGTAATTTCTCGGGGATTAGCATTCGACCGCGGATACTGACTGAAGGCAAACTTTTGGTGGATATTACAGGAAACGTTCCTAGCATCCTGTCCTTGCATCAAGTGAACCAAACTTTTCCCTTCATAGCATAGATTGGATTTCTTGCGATGTTCACATTTCGGTACCTCGAAACCTGCTAACTCAGCCAGGGTGGGAAATATGTCAAGTAATTCTACTGGTGTGTTAATAGATTCAGGGGTTTTTCCTGGTATGTCAAATATAAGAGGCACTCTAAGTGCTACATCAAAGTTACTGTATTTTGCCCACAGTCCATTTTCACCCAACGACCACCCTGTAAACAAAATATATAATGAGTATGTATGCATTAATAAGTATGTAGTTGATGAATCTTAACTAGGATAATATTATGAACATCATTCACACGCCGATACAGTGCGCCCAACTTATCTGTGAAATGGCGAAAATTGGAACTAATGCCGCCCCATTCATAAGTTCTTTGTGTTCATTCATTGACATTTACTACGACTCGAATTGAGTCCAGTGATTGGTCCAATGCGTTCGACAGCGCCCTCCCTCAGTTCACAGATAAGTTGGTCGCACTGTAGTTGTTAGACTCTTGACTAAGGACGAGACTTTAACGTTGTTACGATTTGTAATCATACTTTACGACTAATCAACCACAATCAAGATCATTAATTTGTTGTAATTCCAGTATTTCCGGTATATTTACCAAAAACAAACATACCATGATCACCAGTCAGTACAATGATAGTATTGCTTCTGTTAACGTGCGCAATAAGAGTAGCAATTAAGTCGTCAACATACAACGCTGCAGCGTAATAACTTTGGCGTATTTTCAGTGTCCAGTTCCCAGGCATGGTTCCCAAGGGGCAGGGTATGCGGAGTCGTTTTATATCGTCCCTCTTCTTGACGTCTGTCCATGGATGCCACGCCACTGCCGGCATTGCCTCGGGTATATGAGGAAATACCGGTGGTCGCACTTTTGAAATAGGGACCTTTTCTGGAACAATAACATAGGTAACAGATAAAGTAGTTGAAGAACAAGCAGGCAGTCGCCTATTGAAGAATGTGTTACTGTAAAACCCCGAACCTACGGTACTTAAATCTTAAGATTTACCAGTAAAATCTAAAATTTACCAATTTCTAATGGTAAGTCCGCATTGGTGTGTGATTAAATAACACGCTCCCCCGCAGTAGGTTTTTACCTGTGTCGCGGGTGGCATGAACGACACATAACGTATCACAATAACACCCATGACTCGGGTACAAAATAAATATTTATCTGTCACATAAATATCCGCCCCGGGACCCCTCGCTTCGCAGGTAGGGTCGCTACCAAACCACCTAGGCTACAGGGTGGTCATTATCAGGGCCGGATCTACCTAAGGGCTTTTTGGGCTGCAGCCCAGGGCCCCGTGGATACAAAGGGCCCCCAGCCCCCACTAAAAACAATAGGCGATATTTTGAATTAAAAATATGTTTAAAATTAAAAGAAAAAAAAGAAAAAATCTTATCATAAGGTTGGCAACTCTGAGATCAATCAACTCACTTGCATATAATAGCGTATATGTGCGTGTACATGTAGAAAACAAATATAGGACAACAATGTCGAATTAAATTATTCAATAAATTGTGATTTAACGAAGGACTTACAATGTGATGAGCAAATAAAGGAATTTGCAGCAGAAAAATGCAGAAAGTTTGGTTTATAATTTATACATTTAACTTAACACTATCAATGCCGGTTACCCGCCTGGCGGGTTCCTAAAGATCAGATGCCTGCTGCCCGCGTGGCGGGTATTACGTTATTTGCAATATTTGCTAAGTTAAATGATATTTTATTCTAAAACTTTGCCAGGGGTGTTTGAACACCATTTCTTAACGATATTTGTGGTGGTACCTGAAATTCATGAGGTTACATAAGTTGTTAAAATAAAGTTCTTATATAATGCCAATATCCCGCCAGGCGGTTACATTAATCACAGGTATTCAGGGGTCATCAACAGTTTGCTCAGAATTTTTTGAAACGATTTCTTTTTTTGATAAATTGAAGATATTATTGCAACTTAACATTTATATTTCTCAAAAACATTGTACTTAGTTATTGTGTCTTTGCGAGCCCTGTTTATGGTTATTACTATTATTTTGACCAGTGTGTCATCGCAAAATTGCAAATATGAACTGTTAAATTATATTCTCTCGCGACATTGTAAGGTATCGAAAGATTGTGAACAGTAGCACAACTAGCTAAAGCATACCACCAGTCACATCTTTCATGCCAAGAATCATTAAATCTTTAAAAAATAAAGCATTGAAATATTTTTTGCTTCACAACAGTCAAGTGATGTATTTTTGTTAGGGGTATTCTTTGGTTCTTCTAACTTTATTTTCATTTTTAAACAAAATTCGTCATCGGACTCAGGAATTTCTTCGATTGACGAATTGGAAACTGAATCTATAGGTCGAATCAGGTAGAATCGCGAAATATCCTTTTCATTGGGTTATTCTGTAAGATTGATTGACTCAATTCAAAATCATTTTCATTTTCTGTATTTTCTACATGATCATCTAAATTTATAAATAATGCTTGGCTGCATTCAGGAAAGTTGCCGTAGCATTTATTTCACCCGAGAAAAATAAACCTGACAATAATAAAACAATCGTTCAAATTAATATGTAGGTACTTTTTGTTACTTGTTAATTTGTTTTAATAGTAATTAATTTCCACATCTCTACAAACAAAACTCTAGAAGTGTAGTAGCAACTGAAGAGTTCCACTAACAGTATCTATGTGCATTGGGCAAACGTGAGACCCATGTAACCAAGTTTAAACTTTTGCACTCCTCAAAACGAATCAAATAATAATTTATCAGAATCAAAATCAACATATATTTTATAATAACAATTAGATAGACTTTCACGTCTAACTCGATAACATATCGCAACATATTTTTTTCTCATTAATCACTTGTTAGGTCTGATTATTAATAGGTATATGACAAAATGTTTGAGGCGGGGGCTGCTCTCCCTCCGCGCCTCCAGGGTTTACATTCACTCTAGGGGTAGGCCGTAGGGCAGACTAGTACCACGTGGGTTGACTAAGTCGGTTTTGTAACCATTACGACCTACATCTGGAAATTTTAAAATATCCAAAAGAAACACAAAGAGAGCACATTCACATAATAACAAGATTAACGGAATGTCTGAATACAACATTGACAGTGCAATGAGTTTTGTGCTACCTTCCATTTCACTCGTTTTTGACGAAGTACCCTCTAACTGTAGACCAAATTGACAAGAATTTTGTTCCGTTTGCCGTAATATGCAAATTTTGTTGAAATTATTTTTGTCGTAATTAATTTAAAACGCGTCTCCTGGATTTAAAAATAGTTTTAAACGTTCATACTAAACCCTGACTACATCTGTCAACTCACACCAGTATCATAATCAGGCACCTTAGATCTATAGCCAACCCAATAATTCAAATTATTTTATTGTCCTATTTTTTCTATATACCTACCTATCTACATCACTATCGAAAACATTTTTTTGATAAAATGGCTATTAGTTGAGTAATTTGGTAGGCCCCTAAATTGTTTCAGCCCAGGGCCCCACAAATTCACGATCCGCCCATGGTCATTATTGTTCATTTCGAACTTTTACCATTAGAAGTTGGTAAATCTTAGGTTTTACCATGGTTTTACTGGTAAATCTTAAAATTTTCCGTAGTTCGGGGTTTTACAGTAACATATACCTACGTATGAACTAAAAACACCAGACGTCAGTAATAATTATCACAGTATACCTACTATAAATTATATATTTATATATTAATTGATAATATACCCACTTATATAGGCACGTAGACTTACCCAAAAACTCCATTGGAAACTTAAGAGGAATATGAGGCTTATGAAATCCAACGGCAAGGAAAAACGGTTTTGTATCATTATTTCTCGCTTTTAAAATTCTAAGAGCTTCATTTAGAATTTCTATGTCAGGTAATGTTTGGTTTGGTTGCTTCGCCACCACTACAGGACAAATCAGATTTCTTTTCAGCGTCTTGGATTCAGGATCTCTGCAGACCGGGGCATCTTTGTATTTATTGCTGGGAGCGTGGTAAGGAGCTTCTGACCAACTATAGGGATAGTCGTCATTGTAATTAGAACTCTGACCGGGATGAAACACTTTGCCCACTGAATACGTATTGTAGCCATGTTCTTTAAACAGTTGGGGTAGAGTTGTGAAGTTACCTACAGTGTTCCGCCAGTAACTGTAGAAATCGTATAAATGCAAGCTATCAGGCCTGCGTCCAGTCAATATGGAGTTTCGGCTCGGAGCACATAATGCTTGCTGCAAATATATTTTAATAGATATCTGTACTTTATTCTATTATAAACTAAGGTTACTTACAAAAAATACATACTTGTGCATAAGCCGATTTAAAATTAACGCCATTACGCGCCATTTTCTGGATATTTGGCAAATAAACATTTTCTGCCGCTAGATGGCGTAAATCGTCAACGAACAGAAACAATATATTTTTATTTGTGTGAGTGCCTTTACATTTAATTTCAACATTACAAAACAAAAGAATAAATAAAGTATATTTTAAAGTCATTTTGTTAATTATTTCATTCCATTTGACCGAAATAATAATAAATTATCTTGTTCTTGGTATTATTGGTATACAGTTTTTATTAAAGATACATTAATTTGTTTTCAGTAAAGTTATAAATAGAAACGGGGTCATCTTAACGCTTTGTGCAAACACAGATTGTGATTTTTAGTTTTTTATGTTTTCCTAAACTTTACGACACAATGTAAGTCGAAAATAAAATAATAACGTAGTTTTAGGGTTACCTAGCGATGGGCAACTCGACGAAATTTACTCGAGTAACTCGAGTAAACTCTTTGGTCGAGTAACTCGAGTAACGATTTAACGTACTCGAGTAAACTCGGCCGACTCAACTCAGCGACGACCGCGAGTCGACGCGGCGACGCGGTTTAACTCGGTCGGTGTTAATCGTCGAGTTCTTCGACTTCGTCGAGTTGCCGCCGACGCGCGTCGCGTCGCAACGATCTTACTCGTGAGTATATTTACTCGCGAGCTCACGACTCTACTCGCTGCTCGTGATTTTTGACACCGAGCTTACTCGAGTTTACTCGAGTTTTTACTCGAGTAAATGGTTACTTTTGCTCGAGTAACTCGAATTGTAAAAAGTATTACTCGGCCCATCGCTAGGGTTACCACTATCTGACGAAGTGATTACCCATGTTCACTTTTACGATTTCGGGTGCAAGATCAAAATTAATTATAACACAATGTGTAGAGTCGTGCACTCATAGTTCACAAACCTAAAAATATTTTTTGTATTTTGCTTTTCGCATTAACTTTCTGTCAAGATTGTTTCTTTATAAAAGTGTTGTACAACGAAGTTGCGTGTGTGAAAATTAATTTAACCTTGAACATAAAATATTTGAAAGCCAATATTTGAGAACTTCATACTTTATTATAGGTAACGTGTTGGTTTTCCTTGAATTCACCTTGGTCCTCCGGGTCATTCCCTACCATTTTCTTTACCTGTACCCTGTACACAAGGTGGCGCTACAGACTCGGCACCTTGATTCATTGGCGATTTGTTTTCCAAAACATTCGATAGGAGGATCCTTCATCATAGTTTTACAACAAGGCTTCAATGACTAGTGAGAAACTCAGAAATATCTGTCAGTTGAAAAGCAATACTATGTTCAATTTAAAATATTAATTACTTTAATCCTTGTTCAATACTTCATTCATAAATCATTGAAACTGTAGATACCACGTTCCACGTGAGATCTTAGCAAATTCGATAATCTCTTTGCCAATTTCTTATAGTCTTTATCAAAATAAACATTATTGGGTTCCTCTGGATCATCTACGTGATCATACAACTCATAACCATAGATGGATGACCAGTTCCTTTGAAAGGATGTGTTATTAAATGAGACCCATTCGGTGTATCTGTATCTATCTGTCCTAATGCTGTATCCCATTATTTTTATATCTTTTAGAGATGGTTTACATGTATTTCCCCATGGATTCACACTCGGGCGAGGATATTGACTGAAAGCGAATGGCTGTCCAGTAAATAATTTACTTTGCATCTGTGTGTTCATTATGGGAACCAAACTTTTCCCATCAAAACATAATTTGGATTTATCGTCATGTTTACATTTGGATATATCTTTGTCTAACCCGAGTAATTCGATTAAAGTGGGAAATAAATCAATTAATTCCACTGGCATGCTTATTGATTTTGATTTCATTCCTGGTATGTTGAATATTAGGGGTACTCTGAGGGCTACGTCGAAATTGCTGTATTTTGACCACAGACCATTTTCACCCAATGAAAAACCTGTAAACATATTAATGTTCACATTGGTAATGTCATACTTTGCTTCACATGTGGCAGATTTGTTGGTCACACCACCTAGTGAAGGGAATTATGTTTATACCACGTACGTAGAAAAAACCTACCGTGATCACTGGTCAGTACAATTATAGTATTTTTTCTATTAATGTGCGTAATCAGTTCACCTATTAGATCGTCAATAAATAATGCTGCAGCATAGTAGCTTTGCCGTATCTTCAATATCCATTTTTCAGGCATGACTCCCATAGGGAAAAGAATATGTAATCGCTGAATATCATCTCGGTGTCGAATATCCATCCAAGGATGCCACGCCACTAATGGCATTTTTGTAGGTATCCTAGGTAATATTGGTGGCCGTACTCTTGACAAAGGTATTCTTTCTACAAAATTTTTTCAATAATAATAATACAATAAAATTCTTCATAACATCATAAAACACGAATTGTTATGTTAACTATTATGTCTTTGTCAATCTACTACTAGATAGATAACTTGAGTGAGCTAAGAACCTTAAGATGAGACTAAATTGTTGACGGCAACTAAAATACTTACCAACGTACTTTTTGGGAAATTTCAGGGGGATATGTGGTTTTTGAAATCCAACAGCGAGAAAAAATGGTTTCATACTATTGTTCTGTTTCAGAATTCTGATGCCCTCGCTTAATGTTTCTAAATCGGGTAATGTTTGGTTGGGTTGTTTTGCTATTGCTATAGGACAGATAAGATTATTTTTCAGTTTCTGGGATTTATAAACATCACATACCGCTGCATCTTTGTATTTATTGCTAGGAGGGTAGTAGGGAGGTTTTGACCAAATATAAGGACAATGCTTATTATCACGTAGACTTTCATTCATTTCAAATACTTTTCCCACTGCATATGTCATGTAACCACGTTTTTTTAAAAATTGAGGTAGAGTTATAAATTTCCTCACTGGAGTTACTTGGTAACCATATGAATCATATAAACGTAAGGAATCGGGTCTTCGTCCAGCAAATAAAGAATTTCGGCTGGGAACACATTGGGCTTGCTGTAATATTATTTTGAAATTATACTGTGTTGCTGTTTAAGTATGAATTGAAAATGAAAATATATTTATGTTATGATTAATCTCATTACAATAAGCTGTAAATAAGCAAGAAGCATCCAAAAATTCGTTATTTAAATACGTTTCCCATAACTCTCTTATATTATACATACAATTTGTGTGGATAATGTTTTAACACATATTGTATAATTACCTGAGCGTAAGCGTATTTGAAACTAATACCTCTTTCTACCATCATTTGTATATTTGGCAAATAAACAGTTTCATTGGATAAATATCGTAAATCATCAACAAGTATGAGCACTATATTGTATTTTGTCCTTTTCGTATTATGACTTTTAGTTTCGGCATCACAAAGGATATATATCAATAAGAAAGCGTACTCTATATTATTCATCACAAATGTATTAATATTCATATTTCATATAATTATGTTATCAATTAATTCGAAAGTTGCTACTTTCTTAGTATCTGAAAAATTTGAAACGAGTGGTCAGGAAGGCAGAATTAGATGTTATTTAGGTAAATAGCTAACACAATTATAACACCCAGAGGTACTATCCAATTTTATAAGGTTGCCCTTTTAGATCAGTTCCTTCGATGGTAAAATAATACAAACAAATTGTGAAAAGAGTAAGACAATGATGAATATTAAAGGTACCTACCACTGGCGCATTGCTAACCAAAAAGGCATACAAAAGAAATAAGGCTATGACCGTAATTAGTGTGCAGTTGTGCACATGAAAGTGCAATAAATAAAATAAATAATTGTAATGCTATAGTTTTCTGGTTTATATAAATATACGAAACAGTTTTATTCTTCCTGCTTCAAATTGTTACTAGAAATAATTCAATCGCCATCTGTTTCCAACGAATGTTACTCAGTCCAGTAGTATAAAGTGGATATGTAATAAAGTTCCTCATAAAGTTCCAGCAACTACTAACCCATACTAACCACTGTTATGACGTAAATAATTATTTATTTATTTATTTATTTATTTATTAAGGTTCACCAACAGTTTCTACATGAATAACAATGTGTAGTTACAAAACAAAATGTCATAATATGCTACATGTGAAACCAATTATAGGCAAACACAGCTTTCATCAAATTAAAAAAACATTCTTATATTTTAATTTCAACTGATACACACGACGTTTTATTTGATACCAATTTATTAGATTTCAGTTAAAAATTTTACTGATTTATAATTATTTTTACCGACATTATGGGAATCCGATAGTTTACATGTGGCAAGTTTATGCTGCTGGCATTTTTATGGCAATATTGTCATCAATGATTGTGAGTCAGTGTCACTGACAGAAATCTTTGCAGTGAGTGACAGATTGTATGTAGTGGGGGCGCTGTTGAAGAACGTTTGTCTTTGTGTGCGTTTTGACCTATGTATTTTCACACTGATTTCTATGCAATGGTTTACCACACACATGTAATTTACACTAGTGTTCGTTAGTACAGTACAGTTGTTAGCCCTATCTCACTCACCGCACTAGGTTGGACGAGCACTACAGTGATGTCATATCTACCAACTTTGTGGTAGATCTACCAATTTTCACTCCAGTCTACCTATCTACCACCCTAGACCTAAAAACTACCTATTTTTTAAATTAGTTTGACATATTACCACTTTGAATTATTTTTATATCGACGAGCGACGTTACGATGTGTTGCGTGAGTCATGCGACGATGCGTCAAGCATACATAGAGTCCAGGCTACAAACCACAAAAAAAAACGTCAGCAACTTTAAGTTCGCCGTTCGCGCCGTTCGCGCCATTTCGCGCCTATAGACATTATCATACTGTTTTGTAGCCCATTCCCGGTTGGTTTGTTGCGGAATCAATGGTGAATCTTTCCTCCTGTTATGTGTTGTTTTGTTGTTAAAACTAAATAACTACTTTTATTAATGGTGCTGATTGCTGTTTGCTGTGTGTTGCGTGCATTTATTTATATAATGGATTCTGACAGCAACGAAAGCGATGCACAAAGTTCTAGGTTAGGAACTCCACCATGAAAAGCTAGAAAATTTTCAAAATTTTCAAAATTCAAAATCATTTATTCATGTAGGTATCATTGATACACTTATGCACGTCATTTTTATTTAATCAACCAGCTTTTCGCAAAGATGCTTTGTCATGGAGGAGAAGAAAAGCCGTAAAGGAACTCCTCAGCACATCTTTTAAAAATAAAAATACATCGGTATATTTATTACAAAAAAGTATCGATTACTAGCTTGTACGGAACTAACTGGTTGCAGAGCTGGTCATTACCTTGCATCTGTCATTTATGTACTAAGTAAAAAGGCACTATGACCAAAAATATTAGAAATTATGGGAGAAAGACAAAGAATTTGCAGGTTGGCTTCAAGAAAGTACCAATGGTGAAGGATATTTTTATTGCAAATCATGTAGGTGTGATCTTAAGTGTGCTGTTGGAAGATTTTAAGAACAGTTCATGCATTTTTAATCTTAAAAAAATCTTCTAAATTGAGGTGGTAGATCTACCAATTTTGCATTTTACATTCTACCAACTTCTACCAACATTTGGCACATAATCTACTAATTTTGTAAAATTCGGGTTGGCAACACTGGAGCACTATCAACTTTATTTATTACATACACACACACACTCACGTTATAATGAGCAAGTGAGTGTCAGACTCAGCCCATTGTCACTGGAAACATCTGTTGTATGTTGTTGTTTTATATTTTTAATTATAATTTTATTATAGATTTATTTATTTAAGGCCTTTAAAGTAATTAAATCAGGTCAAGTGTTGAAGTGAGTGCGATTGTGTTTTTTAGTTATTGTTGTGACGTCATTGTTTCCGACTGCCAATAAAACGACGCAATTACCTAAATTATAAAAAAATGGAATTAAAATGAAAATTGATCTCGTAAGCAAGGTGAGTCTCTTGAGTTTTTGTTTAAATGATGTGACTGTTGGATGCACGTATTGATCGTTTCGTTACGTGGGAAGGTTGTAGTTGCATCGATTTCCTTTGTCCTCGGTCCCTTAGGTTGAACACTGTATATTAATATAATAATAGCTTCTCGCACTACATACTCTTCCTATTGATAATATTATGCACTGCCTGTTGGTTCTCAATCACACCTATCCTACGTCTAAACGAATACTGACTATTGATTAATTGTGTGTAGCTTTTGTTTATTTTTGAAATTATATAATCAAACAATACGCGATGTTTTGTTTTGGAATTATGTAATAACTACAAGACATCTAAAGACAATGGCTATTTAACGTTTTGAATTGAATTGAATGCTTTTTTATTAAAAAATTCTCGAAGGTATTTGTATTTTGTCATGCATTTGATTTGGTCTGCAATTTTGTTGTCGGTCCATCAAATTATAAGAACCACAATATGATTTAAGACTTCCTTAATATGATTTACGATTATTCATTATTAAAAACAATCTCAGTTAAGGAAAAAAACATTAAATAGGTATTTTCATTAAATTCAGGCAATACTACACTATAATATTGTGTGTTTGGGAATATATACAGAATTTTGTGTAAACGGTTGTTGCCAGCATTTTGTGGTTTTAGTGACTCATCTTTACCTACTCCTGTCCTGTTTTAATACCTCTCATAAATTCAGATAGTTGTTTCTGATGTCACATATGGTTGCTTTATTATGGTACCCTAATAAAGTAGATAGGACCCCTGCTTCTTTTTTTGACTGACAGCATGATATTAGTGATGCCTTTGATTATTACTGATATCCTCGAGCTACTATGACCACTTGGCATAAGGTTGCTTTTCTGTACATTTGTACAAGAAGATATAAACACCATCCATCGCTGATGAGGATCCTGTACATGATTAGTGATGTATTCTGAGGGTACGTAGTAAACAGATTTATGTACTTCCCATTCTGATAAAAGAAATGTAAACATGTTGATAAGTTTACCCTTATCACTTGTTGACAAGTTGTAAATATAAACAACTTGGGTTCTTAAAATGTTATTTTATTTTTATGTTCAAAAATCAAGAGAAAATTAAAACTGTTTTCATTCATTGTGACTATACCTGGTGATGTTTATTTTTATTAAAAAAAAGACAAAAACTATTCATACTATGTGAGTAAAACCTGTTTATACAGACTTATGAATATTTAGAATAATTTAATTACTTAAATTATACAATTGGTTAAATTAAATAGCTGCATGATAAAACCAAACCATGATCATTCATGAACCTTTGCCAGTCTGTTTATTATTATGCTTAAATTCATGTTTTTAAATTCATCAAACTGCTTCTACAATAATTATTTCACATATTATTTAGTAACATGCAAATATCTTTTGTGAATACTACTAACATAATAGACAAAAGGCCTCTTTAAATAGTTAAATACATCTCCATTAACATTTAGCGGCCAGACAATATTTGCGTTATGAATAAGGATCATATACAATACGTCATTGCGATTTTAAGACCTCTTATGTGTTATGTTCCACTTTTGGCAAAATCACTTTTTGACGTCAAATGAGTCTACATTTTGAAGCAATATCGAATTCAAAAACTCATGTGTGTACGACGTTTCCATCTTAATTTATTCACCAAATTTAAAATCACCTACGTCCTTGCTAAACAAAAGTTTATCGATTTTCATCGATTCCCTCAAAAAGCTGATTTTTTACACATAAGAGGTCTTAAAATCAAACGACGAATTAAATGTTTTTTGTGACTCTTTCCTTGCATATCTTATCCTTTTTCTTGTATACCTAAGCACTCAAATGTCAATCAATATCAATCATGAATCGCTTTCACCCAGTATTCGATTCAACCAAAACCAGGATAGAAATTGTTGGATGTCTTTTTTCTTACTACTGTTCTCTATCAATGTGTATGTCAGCTTTTTAATTGATACAATAATTTGTCGTGCCAGGCGTCGCACAGCCAGTATGTCAGCGGAGTCGCCGCGACACGCGCGCTCCGGCGGGCCGCTCACGGTGCCGCCGCAGCCGCCCAGCGACCGCAGCATCATCGACGCGGTTTCCGGGTTCATTAATGACGTCACGCTGTCCTCCTCCTCCGCCATAGACCCCAAGGATGTTATACAGTGGGCTCGGTATGTTACACTAAACTTTCACCAAGTCATCAATACACAACATAATGTGATCATTTATATGAGAGGAATGATCTCAGAACGAATGTGGTATTTGTATTTGACAAGGTATTAAACTCCTGCATAGGTTTGAAACAGCAGACATAAATGAGCCGACGCCTGAAGGAGACAGCGAGAATGACGTATCTCCTCTCCTGCTCATCCTGGGGTACGGGTCAGGAGTCCAGGTGTGGCTGATCCCCCCCAACGGTGAAGCGCAGGAGGTGCTCTCTTGGCGACAAGGCACAGTGAGGGTGCTCCGTATATTGCCCACTCCGCAGCACGGCGACTGCTTCGCGTCGAAGAGGCCCCTCATCGCCTTGTGTGACTCCGCTAGCCCTGGACCAGCGTTCTGCTCACTTAGTTTCCTTTCTATCAGGGGTGGAGAGCAGGTCAGTTTCTATTAGTTAGACTATCTTTTTAACTCATTTTAGAATGCTTTTTTTATAATATGCTTATTTAGCTTCACCCTGTATGTTTGTAACTTGTAACCAACTTCTTTGGACTTGATTTTGACCCACTTCAAACGGTCAAATTCCTTTCAAATTTCGTAGACTTATCGAGGACCGATGACAATTCAATATTTAAAGAAAAAAAGAACGAAAGAAGAAAAAATCTATTTTTTTTTCAATAAATCAAACTAAAAAATTAAAAAATAAATAATAGTTAAAAAAACTAAAAAACACGCTTTTATAGAAAATCCAACTAAAGAGTAGAAAATAAATTTGAATTAAGAATCGTAAAAGCGTGGGGTGCGTGGTGTCAATGAGTTGAAGGGATAATATGTTAAAAAAAGCACCGACGCTTTTTTTACAATTACACGATTCTTAATTCAAATTTATTTTCTATTTTTAAGTTGGATTTTCTATAAAAGCGTGTTTTTAGGGTTCCGTAGCCAAATGGCAAAAAACGGAACCCTTATAGATTCGTCTTGTCTGTCTGTCTGTCTGTCTGTCCGTCCGTATGTCACAGCCACTTTTTTCCGAAACTATAAGAACTATACTGTTGAAACTTGGTATGTAGATGTATTCTGTGAACCGCATTAAGATTTTCACACAAAAATAGAAAAAAACAGTAAATTTTGGGGGCTCCCCATACTTCGAACTGAAACTCAAAAATTTTTTTTTCATCAAACCCATACGTGTGGGGTATCTATAGATAGGTCTTCAAAAATGATATTGAGGTTTCTAATATCATTTTTTTTTAAACTGAATAGTTTGCGCGAGAGACACTTCCAAAGTGGTAAAATGTGTGTCCCCCCCCCTGTAACTTCTAAACTAAGAGAATGATAAAACTAAAAAAAATATATGATGTACATTACCATGCAAACTTCCAACGAAAATTATTTTGAATGAGATCTAGTAAGTAGTTTTTTTTTAATACGTCATAAATCGTAAACCGCAATTTACCTCGATTAAAGTTACAACAAATTACAAGAACTTTTATATTATGTTACTTGCTGCTACGGAACCCTTCATGGGCGAGTCCGACTCGCACTTGGCCGCTTTTTTAGTTTTTTTTTTAACTATTAATTATTTATTATACACTACTATTTGAGTGACACAAACCATGTAGACCTTCTGTTTGATTATTGATAAAATTAACATGTTTGGGAAAACCAAAATGTGAGTAAAATATCACTAGAATTCAAATGATGTGAATGGATTTAATACAAAACACTGTTGTTCATCAACTCCATATTTAAATGAGTGAAAAGTCACTTATTAAGAATTAAAATTAATTAAGGAGGATTTATTTATTCATTCAAATGTATGTTACCATGATGTCACCTTATACAAAAAGGATAAACAAAGGGCAAAATTCATTCCTAATGTCATTGTCCACCAGTCAACCCTGGGTGGATGTGGAAAGAACTGATGACTTATAATATAAACAAAATTATTCATGCTAAATTTTATTAACAATAAATAATTGTATATGATGTGAGGGTTTGGAGGTAATCTTGTGCCTTCAAATGGATCCTTAAAAATCATTTGATCTAACAAACATTTCTTCCGACAGGTCAAAAGCATAAAATTCAAGAACCCGATCCTAGACGTGTTGGCTAACAAGCGGTCCGTGGTGGTATCATTCTCGGAGCGCTTCGCAGTGTTCGACGCGAGCACGCTCGAGGACCGGCTGGCCGTGACCACGTGCTACCCCTGCCCCTGTCCGCTGGGCGGGCCCTCACCTGTCAACCCTATAGCGCTGGGGGACCGCTGGCTGGCGTATGCTGACAAGAAGCTCAATCCTTCTAAACGCAGTAGCGGGGGATGTGAAGGTGAGCCTTTGTCTTACAGTTGAAGTAACAGAGCTGAGTTGGCGGTGAATACATTGGATGATTTTTTTTTGAGAAGTAAGGCCTGTTCAAAGTATTTAAATTATTTATGGCCCACTACATCGGTCGCTCATAATTGATGGCATACTCTGTAATTCTGTATTAAGTTTTTTAGAAATATTGATGTAATGTAAACATATAGCATTATGACACTAACCTCAGTGGTTTTTATAATGCTATTCTATTATTGTATGTAACTTTTGATATATGATAAATAAAAAATAAAAAAAAAATTGAGAAGGTTTTGAGCATGCTCCACCACTCTGCGCACTGGAGTATTGGTGAATTGGTGGCTAACCCAAAAAAAATGTTGAAGTATAAAATTATAAATCCATCATAAGTATATTCACATTTTCTATATTATTACGATTTAAACAGTTAATCAGTAGTGGCATCATTGATCCGAGAATACACTTTGCATCAACACGGAATGTCAAATGCGTTTTAGCCAACATTATAAGAGACGATTAGAATGAGAATCGTGTAAAGTAGGGCAGCGTACAACTGGTTCGTCAGGCCGCTCGCCGCCCTGTCGCTACCAGTTAACAAGTTCAAGAGCACGCGCTTGCGCCGCGCCAGTCGCCCGTGCTTGGGAAACTGGTTTCAGTTACACTATTAACATTAACTGTTAATTAAGTTTGTTACACCAAATATAAGTTAAGATAAAATTCACGGTTGGATTATTCCACAAAATTTGAAATTTGGACGTTCATTAATTTTATTATTAAACTAGTTACCCGCTAAGCATGGTAAGGTGGATAAGTATTTGGAATAATAATATGTCATAAAAATTTGTCATAAGTTTATTTATTAAGAGTTTGCAGACATATTTTTGTCTCCTATTCCGATTCGGAAATATAGGTACATTTATCGGGATGAAAAGTATTCTAGATGTTGACAAAGTCTGTTGTTTGGTTTCCGCGTCATCAATAAACAAACAGAAAGAGAAACAAGCAGAAAAATATGTTTTGGCCTATAGTGAAATTATTCAAATTATTGTGACATTGTTTTCCTGTAATACAACTGCATGTATTTACGCAGTGTTTTAATATTTTTTTATTTAGTAGGTATTATAAAGCAAGTAATTGTAGATTGTTTAATTTAAAAAAATATGGAAAAAAAAAAATTATTATTAAAGAGAGTTGTTGATGATTATCAGTTAACATAGATATAATAATTTTTGAATTAAAACAATATCAAAGTCAAAGTAACAATCCATAATTGCATAAAGATAACACCCAAAATAACAACCCACTGCTGGTCTCGGGGTCTCCTCTCACAATGTGAGGGGTACAGGCCGCAGTCTACCACGCTGGCCAAGTGCGGATTGGTAGACTTCACACACCTTTGAGAACATTATGGAGAACTCGCAGGTGTGCCGGTTTCCTCACGATGTTTTTCTTCACCGAAGAAAGTGATAATTAACTTGTAATACGAATATAATATTTGAAAATTAGAGGTGCGTGCCAGGATTCGAACTCGAGCCCCAGCGTTCGGGAGACCAACGTTCTAACCGCCTGGCTATCACTGCAAAACAATATCGATGTACGTAAATTAAATTGTAGAAGTTATCACAATTCACGCGTATATCATAGAGCCAGGCGAGTCGGATATTGATACTGTATGATGCAATAAAGGATAAGGATTACATTGTAGTACAGAGAAAGTGATAATATTCAGCCACTAGCATGATCTAATATGTCTGACTAGCTCATGACTAGCTAGACATTATAGGAGATACTTATTCCCACTTCATACTTATCTATTTAAGTATTATTAAGGGTAAAATAAAATAGAAAATTATTATTGACACACACCCCTTCATAACAATGCCCTTTGTTGCATTCAGCAAGAAGCAGTAGCCGAATGTAGCAGAAGAAAACTCTGCCTAATACATACAAATAAATAAAATAACAAATATAAATAAATGTAACTGTGAATAAAGTTAAAGTATGAATTAAAAGAAGTGATTTTAATATGGTGCAATATTGACTCGTGCAAAAACAAAGTTTCAGCGTTATCACTTTAAGATTTGCTCCATGCTTCATGATCGACACTTGTGCAAACAACGCGTGTAAACTGTAAATGCCACTGCGTGAGCAACAGGCGATCCATATCGATAAAACAATCGACTACCAACAAATTTATCGATTTTAAGTGATATTAGGGTCTAATAATGCTATTAATATTAACAAGTTAGCAGTATCGTAAATTAAGTCCATTAAATCCGTAAGAAGCTTATAACCATTGTACATTGTACATAAAGAATATAATGACGATCAAAAATCGAGCAAATCTACAAGCACTGAACATAGATAAGAATAAAAGTATAAAATCCGCGAACTCAGTCGATAAAGGCCGATGACTCCTCTATTGACCTTACGCATCTACTGTGAATGTGGTCCATTGTTCATAGCACTGGAACAATGCGCCGATGCACCCAGTGCGTCGGGTATTGTGTTCACCTTCAATACTAGTGTTTACTTCACATGCAATTCATTACATTCAAAGACTTGTGATGGATTCGTCGCGTTATACTATGAGTAGTTTTTCAAACTTACTTAGAACCTTATAGTGGCTTATAGTCTTACCCCCTTATTCATAAAAACATAAAAAGTTATAAAGGCTTACAGAGGTTTGTTTCTCTCACTCTTATCAAAAAAAAACTATATAGATAAAACATATTATAACAGTGTAATAGAAAAAAAAAGATTTATTATTGCGTTTATAAATACGGCCGTTATATTAGTTCATAATTATTTATTTATTTATTTATTTATTTATTTATTTATTTGCTATAACATGTGTTACATAGGTGTTAGGATAACATTATACAATTGGTATCAACATGACCCTGGCAGGGCACAGCAAACTTGTCATGTGAGTTACGGGTTACATTCAAGTTACATTTTACTTAACTATACAACATCAATCAATTTAATAGGAAAAGATATTTGAAATTTATTGCATTGAAATCGTAATATTATAATTATCTTAGGTACTATGTTTTATTATTACATTAAATATTGTTTTTGCTATTATTAGGTCACAATAACTTAAAAGGACAAAAAAAAATTCTAATATAGTATACAATTCTATATTATTCTATATATTGATTGATAAAAATTAAATATAATATCCAATTTCTATTACACAAAATTATTTATAATACATGTCAAGTCTTGTGTTTCTTACTGGCTGTATAAGTTGTATAATTATATTATTTAGTATAGTGTGTATATTTTATTGGCTAGTAATAAAATTCTAATTTAACTAATATTATGTATATTTGGAATATAAAAATATCATAGTTTTAATTTCCTCGTATCATTATTATTATATAATTTTATTAATTAATTTCATAAATTAGTGGCTAGTGCTCACGCTAAAATAGCGTTCGTTGATCGTTCCCATCCCATCGTCCGATAGTATTTGTCTGATTCCATTTATAAATTAATAGTTTAGTGGGGGTGTGTAGAAAAATTCTTTATCCTAGTTGGCATAGGTCGTCAATATGTATCATTTAATATTATTATTATTTATTATCATTATCTATTTTATTATTTATTAGTATTATTTAAGTCATTTAGCTTTATATTTAGATTGTTCGACACAATGTAGGTCACTAGTAAAAAATTCGTTTAGAGTGTAGTAACATTTATTAATGAGGATGGTTTTTAGACGGTTTTTAAAAAGGTTGTCGCTTTGCATAGATTTGAGGTTCTCAGGTAGTTTATTGTATATTTTGATAGCTCTGTATTGTGGACTATTTTTAAAGAGTATAAGGTTTGGTTTAGGCAATATTAATTGATTTTTTCTGCGAGCACTGGTGCACAAATCAAATTCATATAGGTGCGTCCGAACGTACCAAGCTATTTCCAATTATTATAGTTTAATGCGCCAAGAGACTCATTACATTACTAATAGTACTCAATTTATGATTATACTTGATGATTAAACGAACTTACCTGTAAGTGAAGTTCAATCCCAATTATTCGAGAGCTTCGTTCGAAGATATTAGCATAGCAATACTTGTAGTAGCCACGTACCGCCCGCCATTTCGCACTGAATTTTAGAGGTAGATAAAAAATAAAACATGAAATTATCAATTTTTGTAGGGTAGATTTGTAAAACCTCACTTAACTGGGGCGCTCTCCTCCTCGGTTCGTCATTCAGTTCAGAGATTTGCTGAGCTGTTTCATGTTTCACGACTAGGGGTGTAGTGTATATGACATGTACACTAGGGAGGGAGGGATGCTAATATCTTCGAACGAAGCTCTCGAATAATTGGGATTGAACTTCACTTACAGGTAAGTTCGTTTAATCATCAATTATTCTTCGAGTTTCGTTCTCGATATTAGCATAGCAATACTTGTAGACGTTTAGAGAAGGTAGTCGTGAAACTAATGATGTTATTAGCTTATCATTATTTTTAATTGTAATAATGATAGCAATATTTTACTCTTTAATTTCAATCTATTGAACAATATATTGGTGACAACAGTATATACTTATGTAATACCGTATATATAACACACTCGGTAATTATGCTACTGATAAGTAGTTAACTGTATTTGCTATGAACATGACGAGTGTAATGTTAACCGAATAAAGTGGAATATCCACTGAATTCTGCAATTTTTATGTAAAATATTCATTAAAATATTTAAGGATAATAAGTAAATTACTTAAATGAGGTAAATATAGATTTGGCAATATTATCGTAAGTAAGTAATTTGATGATAATAAAATTGTGTTGACTGAAATTTGTTCTTTCCCGAAAGATCCATTTTTTTTGTAGCTTTTGGTCACACTACTACAGCGAGTGTAGCAACGAAAGCAGCAACTATGTCGCCAACCATAAGTAATTCCAAACCTGTAAGTAGGAATAAAAATTATCTATAAAAACACTGTTTTAATTAAAACATTATCTATCTATATATGTATATAAAACATAAAACGTTTGTACGGATGTTTTCTATAGACTGTGAAACCATCCAACCGATATGCCTTAAAATGGTTTCATTTGAAAGGCAATAATCCGAAAGTGGTTTGAGGCTACTAAAATCCATCCATTGATAAAGTAGATTTTCCATTTTTCCCATACAACAATTTGAACAGATTGTTAACACAAAAAACACTGATGTATAATTGTTAACAGAGATTTTGTAAGTGTAGTGGAACACACAGAGCATCCACCAGTCCTGTATAAAAAACGAAATCAATGTATTGACTTCTTTTAGAGTTCGGCCGAAAATCCCATGAAATATATGTGCTGTAAAAAATACTAAATTGAATAAAATTGGATATTATTATGTTCTAAATTAATTAGTATTTAAGTAGAAGGCCGCAATGAAAATATTTTCTATAGAAAAATATATAAAATATAATCCTTATTTGTCTAGACTGATTTGACCAATTAGCAAGGACCTGGGTGAACTGCGGTAACCTTATGAATTAAAACTTGTGTGAAACAATAAGGGAAATTCGATTACAAAGTATTGTAAGGATAAAATTGTTTTCGTGGCGAATTGACGATACGCAAACTACTGTATTCCATCACATATGCAGTAATATGCGTAAGCAGTTGGGATGTTTTTATAAGTGAAACAATATCCGGACTTCAATCCGGTAACGATAGTGTGATTAGTTAAGTATACATATAATACCTAAAATAAAATTACTCAATGTTAAAAAAAATTATGGGTGGAGGCCATTAAGAAACAATCTCATTGTTAAGTTTATAGGATGACCGATATACATATAGGCGGACCGCAGTCGTAAGACTTGAATATAATAAAATCAAACCACAATACCCTAAGTGTACCTCCGTC
The DNA here is from genome assembly GCA_951805285.1 of Thymelicus acteon. Taxonomy (NCBI): domain Eukaryota; kingdom Metazoa; phylum Arthropoda; class Insecta; order Lepidoptera; family Hesperiidae; genus Thymelicus; species Thymelicus acteon. The sequence continues at coordinate 3,849,113 of OX638219.1, forward strand.
CTAGAACTGACACCTGCAACATTAAAAACAAGTAAGTAAAAAATAAGTACGTTGAGAGTACGTACTCGTATATTGTAATCCACGAGAACTACTGGCGACAAACTGCTTCGCAGTTTGACAGACGTGTAAAGCATGCAATTGTACTTGTTTGTTGAAATAAATAAATAATAAATACATTATTTTTTGTCTTATTTTACAACATCATTTGATGGCAAAGTTTACCGCTCATTTGTTGAGTATAATGTTGTCATAGTGATAATGTCTGGTTGCTTTGGAGGCGGAACCCCGTTGTTGAGGCATGCACATAAGGAGCATAACATTGTATAATTATACAATCTACGGTATACATGTATGTTTTGCATGTATAGAAAATGTTTGTATCTCTAGCCTAGTATGCAAAAATGAATCAATCGTCCGCTAGCACGGAAATATTCAAAAATACGCAATAATCAAAATTTTTACTTTTAATGAAGCAACAAATAAATTAACTAATACATTAAGCAATGGTTAATACAATTAATCGTACATATACAGGGGGTATACAGTAGTATACCTACTATTTGTAATTGCATTATCATTGACCGGCAGGCCAACCAGAAAATAATTCACTCAAGTTTGTTTATTATTATTAACACTTTCGCAACGGTAAAACACACCTGTTGTGAATAAAGTACTAGCCACAAACTACGCAAACACACATATGGTGTGTAATAATTATCCGCCATACTAAAAACGCGATGAGGAGAAAAAATCCACTCGAGCAACCTGCCGCCCACGCACGGCGTGTTTGGAACCGCGATGGCCGGGCCGGCGTTTTATTACCTTACTACTTACTATTTCTTTATTTGAATAATAATTTGAGTAGCTTTTATTTTTGCATATTTGAAAATATTGGCGAAATATTGCGAATCTGGCTTATTGTTTTAAAATGGTTTTAAGGGAATAAACCATTTAGTTATATTTATAACAATAAGAGCACCTGGCTTATCCTTTTTAAATGTTTAATTAAACCATTTCGTAAAATTTATAACAATAAGCGCACCTGAATGAGTATTCTTATCTATGTGCGGGCGATACCTGGAAACTACAATATTATCATAGCAACAGAAGATGAGCTTCATTGGTATTGCTTTCGCTGTCGGTAATTCTTCGAGTTTCTTTTGTCGGCAGGGTTTAAGCTCGAGCAATAAACAATGGGAGTATAACTCGGGTACAACAATGCTCTTAATCACTCGTCCGAAACTAAATTTAACGAAAACAAAATCATTATAATATTATCATGATGTATGGTACCTATCGAAATATATATTTAATTTTGTAAATCACATATAAATCTAGAAATTTTATTATTTTTATCAAACTACATAAATCCTATCTACTCCTGTAAAATACTAGTGGATACCCGACGTGCGCTACAACGCTAAGTAAAAAATGCAATTTGGCAAAATTTTTGTATGGGAAAAGTCGAACATTGCATTCGTACATTACCAAAAACATTTTGTGTTATATATATAATATAAATACTGCATAATGCATTATTGCATAATAATAAATGAGGCTGTCGGCACAAGTCCTGCTTTGTTTGTGGTAAACACACATAGCAACAACCCATAATTGTCCCACTGCTGGGCTCGGGATCTCACAATGTGAGGGGTGTTAGGCCATAGTCTACCACGCTGGCCAAGTGCGGATTGGTAGACTTCACACACCTTTGAGAACTTTTATGGAGAACTCTCCGGTGGAACACACGTAGTGTCTAAAAAAAAACACACACAAAATAAACACAAAACGACACAAAAAAAAACACACGTAGTGTATAAAAATCCGTAAAAGCGTAAGTTCTTTACTTTATAGAGGTCATACACGATCAAGTAGAAGTGCAGGCTGCACAAAAAATCCGGCCACCCTCCATGCAGGAGAAAATTAAACTTTGAGGATTTATAATAATAATTTATATTATTATCAAATAATAATAATATAAATTATTATTATTATATATAGGAGAAAATTTAACTTTGACTGAATATAATAATATAAATTATTATTATAAATCCTTTATAATGATTTATAGTAATTATATAAATTTTCTTAACCTACTTGTTTTTTTCTACATAGAATCCCAAAAAAAATTTCACTACCATAGATACATATGTCTGCCTTAGTATATTAGTTAATTGGTAGCAAGTAAACTATGTGTATTCATTCACTGCTTGCTATGTTATAAATTTAAATGCTATCTCGTCCCTATGTTTCTCCAACTTCCATTTGTGTTAAATCAATCTTTATAAAACAACAACATTTTGAGAGTACCTACCTAGAGGTATTATCTGGAAGACCAAGCTTACCTATACAAGAAAATTAAAATAAAGAACAGGAATGACTATTTACAGATTTATTATACAATTACAGGCAGTCCTCGTACTTACGGCATGTTAGGTTCTCGAAATACGCGACGTAAATCGAAACGACGTAAGTCGAGACCATTGAAGTATTATTAGTAGCGTATAGAACAGACACCGCGAACACAATGTATGTTCCAATGAATTAGCGCCGCGCGGCTTCAATTTCCAATGGATTCGTTCGATTTTGAAAGGAGAACAGTGGCTCAATTTTGAAAATAGAACCTCCCGGCGGGGACACACATTTTGTTTGAGATGTCTTCTCTATGTATACTTATAACTTAATGGTCGAGACATATTTTTTCATATTATGTTTACATGAAACCGCTCATTTACACGCGCGTGTCGCGGACCGTCTCGTGGCGCGTCCGTAAGCCACGCCCCCTACGCGCGTGTGAACACCACGCGAGCGCTCGCGCGAGCCCCTTTGGCGCGCGCCTATAAAACCGCTCCCGACGCGAGCCCTGCGAGCGCGAGACGCGCCGCGGTCTGGTCCGCGAGCGCCCTGTTCACACGCGCGCGTATGTGCGCGTCTCGCGGATTGTCTCGTGGCTCGCGCGCGCGTGTAAATGGGGTATAAAACTCAAGGGTTAGGATCCACACCGACTCGAAATTAAAAAAAAAAACTGCATTTATAACAAAGGATATGCATACGTTATTATCAAAAGTAAGTTCTTAAAATAATTATAGGTATATGCACTTATGAAATTGCTAGTTATTTTTCCTATGCCGGAAATCGAAACAAATGACGTATGTTTGAGGAATAGTATCAAAACATTGTTGGACGTAACTTGAAACGACGTAAATCGAAACGACGTAAGTCGAGGACTGCCTGTATATATTACAAGCTTGCATTAAGTACAAATTATATTACACACACTAACATGTTTACAAATATAGATATTTCAGTTCATAATGAATAATGTTATGATTCATGCTGCATACTTCACGCAATGTTGCAGCAGAGATGCTACCATCGGCTGGGATATCTCACCAATGAATCAATGTAACATTGATGACATACCCAGCTCATGGCAGCTATTCTCATCAAACAATAAGGCCTCCTCAACTGGCAGCTTCTTACTTCATGCAATGTTGCACAATCCTGCAGCAGCAGAGATGCTACCATCGGCTGGGCTATTCCATCAATGTATCAATGTAACATTGATGAAATACTCAGCGCATGGCAGCTATTCTCATCAAACAATAAGGCCTCCTCAACTGGCAGCTTCTTACTTCATGCAATGTTGCTCAATCCTGCAGCAGCAGAGATGCTAGCATCGGTTGGACTATTCCATTAATGTATCAATGTAACATTAGATGAAATACCCACCCGATGGCAGCTATTCTCATCAAACAATAAGGGATCCTCAACTGGCAGCTTCTTACTTCATGCAATGTTGCTCAATCCTGCAGCAGCAGAGATGCTACCATCGGTTGGACTATTCCATTAATGTATCAATGTAACATTAGATGAAATACCCACCCGATGGCAGCTATTCTCATCAAACAATAAGGGATCCTCAACTGGCAGCTTCTTACTTCATGCAATGTTGCTCAATCCTGCAGCAGCAGAGATGCTACCATCGGTTGGACTATTCCATTAATGTATCAATGTAACATTAGATGAAATACCCACCCGATGGCAGCTATTCTCATCAAACAATAAGGCCTCCTCAACTGGCAGCTTCTTACTTCATGCAAATTTCCAACATGAAATAGGCATCGCAAACATTTAATACAAAATTGATGTATTTCTGGCATACCTTAAAAAATGAAATGGTATTTAAAAACTCACGGACTCGGACCAGATAGTGTGCAGGCGCTCCGTCGACTCCGTCGTGTTGATAATACATAGTAACAAATTAACGGCACATCGTCTAACATTTCATCCACCACACTTGTTAAAATACCTAATAAATCATTCATGATGCACTATCAAATCTTCCGTCAATAAAGTACGGACCTAATAAACAGTTGTTTAAAACACCGGTCCACACAGACACTAAAACGGTTGTTAAACAACTTGTTTAACAAATAAAATAAATCGCAATACCCGTAATTAATATTAGCGCGCACTGCTGCGCTGAACTGCGCTCACGACTCGCGACGGCACGACCGACTGTTTGTGTACATTGCTTTCGGCCTTCGCACGGCGGGCGGGACAGACGAAGCGAGCGACTTGGTGTGGTGCAGTGTTGCCAATGCTACGGCAATTACCGTGTTCTACGGCTTTCAGGCCAAAAAATCACAAAATCTACGGTCTACGGCCCGAACCCTAGGGCCGTAGCAAATTCTACGGCTTTTCGCAAATTCTACGATCTTTCTGTTATTTATTATTTTTGCAGACATTTAACGAATATTAAACCCTTAAAACAGTGTCACTAGGCTAATGAAGAGTGTTCCTTGTTTTGTGGACATGAAATTCACTGCTGATGACTTTTTTTTTTTTAGTCCGAGCGCTGAACCGATGGTATATATTGGCATAATTGGATAGCATAATATATTAGCAGCTGTGGACACGGCCCACAGTTGATCTTTTTCCATACAAACACGGCTTTTTTATCTCATGTACACGGCCTTCCAAAAAATTTCATTGGCAACACTGGTGTGGTGCGGCAAAGGCCTTTGAGAAACGCCTGCCGCGCCGACGTTCCTTTGTGAACGCCACGGCGCCGGCGTTCGCAAAGGAACGCCGCCCGGCAGTAGTGTTGCCGATCGATAGTCGACTATCGATGATTAATCGATAGTCTATCGATAGCCAACCAATCGTAAGACTATCGATCGGCCTATCGATAGTATCGATAGTACGACGTAACAGTCGTGCCGTCGCGAGTCGTGAGCGCAGTTCAGCGCAGCAGTGCGCGCTAATATTAATTACGGGTATTGCGATTTATTTTATTTGTTAAACAAGTTGTTTAACAACCGTTTTAGTGTCAGTGTGTGGACCGGTGTTTTAAACAACTGTTTATTAGGTCCGTACTTTATTGACGGAAGATTTGATAGTGCATCATGAATGATTTATTAGGTATTTTAACAAGTGTGGTGGATGAAATGTTAGACGATGTGCCGTTAATTTGTTACTATGTATTATCAACACGACGGAGTCAACGGAGCGCCTGCACACTATCTGGTCCGAGTCCGTGAGTTTTTAAATACCATTTCATTTTTTAAGGTATGCCAGAAATACATCAATTTTGTATTAAATGTTTGCGATGCCTATTTCATGTTGGAAATTTGCATGAAGTAAGAAGCTGCAAGTTGAGGAGGCCTTATTGTTTGATGAGAATAGCTGCTATGTTCTGGGTATTTCATCAATGTTACATTGATACATTGATGAGATATCCCAGCCGATGCTAGCATCTCTGCTGCTGCAGGATTGAGCAACATTGCATGAAGTAAGAAGCTGCCAGTTGAGGAGGCCTTATTGTTTGATGAGAATAGCTGCTATGTTCTGGGTATTTCATCAATGTTACATTGATACATTGATGAGATATCCCAGCCGATGCTAGCATCTCTGCTGCTGCAGGATTGAGCAACATTGCATGAAGTAAGAAGCTGCCAGTTGAGGAGGCCTTATTGTTTGATGAGAATAGCTGCCATCGGGTGGGTATTTCATCTAATGTTACATTGATACATTAATGGAATAGTCCAACCGATGGTAGCATCTCTGCTGCTGCAGGATTGAGCAACATTGCATGAAGTAAGAAGCTGCCAGTTGAGGAGGCCTTATTGTTTGATTAGAAGAGCTGCCATGGGGTAGAAATTTCATCACCGTCTAATACGATGATGAAATCTCTGCCCGATGGCAGCAAAGAGCAGGATTGAGCAACATTGCGTGAAGTATGCAGCATGAATCATAACATTATTCATTATGAACTGAAATATCTATATTTGTAAACATGTTAGTGTGTGTAATATAATTTGTACTTAACGTAAGCTTGTAATATACAGGCAGTCCTCGACTTACGTCGTTTCGATTTACGTCGTTTCAAGTTACGTCCAACAATGTTTTGATACTATTCCTCAAACATACGTCATTTGTTTCGATTTCCGGCATAGGAAAAATAACTAGCAATTTCATAAGTGCATATACCTATAATTATTTTAAGAACTTACTTTTGATAATAAAGTATGTATATCCTTTCGTTATAACAGTAACTTATCGTTTTAACAGTAATGTAGTTTAGTCCAAAACAATCGATACTATCGATACGGTCGATTTTATTTGCAACAATACTATCGATAGTATCGATAGTATTGCACTCATTCGATAGTATTGCCTTGTTCTGTGCTATCGATAGTATTGATACTATCGATTATATCGATGCTATCGATAGGCCGATCGATAGGGTACATGATTTTGAATGAAAACTATCGATAGTTTTAATATCGATAGTTCGGCCGGATTTTAGAGCCAAAACTTGTACAGACGTGATTGTTTCGCGCTCGTTTGTTCTAATGTACCTACTCACTGCCCGCGCGCCCGCAGTTGCTCTGCGTGGTATAAAATGCAGTTTATACAGAAATGGATCTTTTCTTAAGTATTAGTAATATATCACGTCATGACAATCCATGTAGATACTTGGTGGCAAGCAAGGAAATTTAAATTGCCGTATTTGATCAAGATTGCAACAAAATATTTGTCGGCACCAGGAAGTAGTGTTTATTCAGAGCGCCTTTTCTCTGGAGCTGGGATGGTCTACGAGAAAAATAGAAGTAAACTACTTTCTAAAAATGCAGAAAAATTAGTCTTTCTGCACCATAACCTTCCCCTTCTAAATTTTAATTATGAAAATAATTCAAATGCATAGAAAAATTCTTAACTTTTCTATTAAGATTAAGTAAGTACCTGTTTTATGTACCAATGATCACTTAAATGATTATAAAAGAAATGAAAACCTTACCCTTCTAAATTTTGATTACGACAATAATTCAAATACATAGAATCCTTAACTTTTCTAATACAGAAGATGATTATGTACCTGTGTTATGTACCAATGACTTCTTAAATAATTATAAGAGAAATGAAAAGATGAATATATACGTAATGAATCGATTTTTTTTCATTTTACCAATTATCTCCCTATAACAAAATATATCACATAAGTATTCGGTATTCGGCCGAATATAATAAAAGCAGCCGAATAGGCCGAATACCTAATAGTAATCGAATATTCGTTGCAAGTCTAGTCTAAATTCGTTAATAGCGGCGAATACAAAGCACTAAGAAATTCATTCGTGTATCGTAAAATAAGGTCTGCGCTATCTCGAGCGCAGTTTCTATGATTTAATGTATTTTAAAGGATAATTTGGGTAACAATTAAGGTCAGACTTTTTTAGGAGAATGCCCATAGCCAGTACCCTAAAAGAAAATTATTGTGTCACAATGATTTTTGTACAAAAAATTAAACTAAAATATTTTATGTATTTTACCGTATTTCCTAAAAAATCCTTCTTGGGCTTAAATTTCTTAAATTAATAAGTAGCTTTACTTCCTTTTTACAACACAAAAGCATTCGGCCATTTATATTGGAATTAGAGCCAATCAGGGATCTTTTAAGATCCTTCGGGCCAATAGATTGCGTTGATTCGATTATGACTACTACACAACAAACTAGATGGTGTTAGTGGACTGTCAAATTAATTTGATAATAATTATTACATTAAAAGATAGATGGCGTTTGGGGACTGTCAAATGAATCTGAAACTTAAACGTATACGATTTTAATGCGCCTGCATAGAGTCTATATTATTGTGTCTGTGTTGAAAATCTCGTAACTTCTACGATAAAAATTGACTAAAGTTGGTTTGTGTAATTTATTAAGATGGCATAATCAAATAAAGGTATTTTCATCAGGACACAAAAATATTAATGTCAGTACATTTCTCCATACAAAATGGGCATTCTCCACCGAAGTAGGGGTATAAAAATTAAATAAATTATTGTTATACTTTAAAATTTATTAAAAAGTTCTTGACTAATTTATTTTATTTGTATGTATATTATATTGTACATTAGGTATGTTATATTATTATATGCGTTTGTTCTATTACAAATAGTATATATATATAATATAAGACACGAGTAGAAATATAAAACTTGCACACGCAAGGCGCGTCCGCCGCAGTACTAACGACAAACACGCAAAGCGTGAGCGCCGCATGCTCGTAGAGGCTGTCGGCACAAGTCCTGCTTTGTGTGCGGTAAACACACGCGGTGTGGAAAAATCCGTAAAAGCGTAACTTCTTTAGTTTAGTATGGCCGTTGCGAAAGTGTTAAGTAGAAAAAAGACAACTGTTCCGTACGCCTCAGTAAGTTAAAAACCCGTTGAAAATATTAGCTATAGGTACTAAGCCAAACGGTATGTACCTACGGTGTACAAACAGGATGTAGCTTAGTATTCTCTTCAATTCGGCTGAAACGGAACAACTGATCACATCAATTTATAAGAGTTTATAAAAACTTGAATTAAGTTGTCCTCAGATATTCAAATATACTTTGAAATTCGGAATTAGTACTCATAATTTCATATGCCCATATAGGTATCAATTTGTACACATACATTTATTAGTTTACTTTCAGTCTAATTAAATCCATACTACATTATATTTCAATGTCTGAATCGTTATTGTCTTTTTTATTGAAACATGTGCGATGTTATTGTACTTATAATTAGGTACATTTATGTCAATTGCTCTACGATGACATAAGAATCAATAAGATAATCTTTCGTGAATCAACAATAGATTTGATAGATAAAATCTCTTAGTTTTATTATTATTATTATATATCCATTTAGAACTTACGTCTACGGTTGACAGTTTTAGGCGGTTTTTAGGCTGGCTTTGTGTGAGAGTCACATGCATCATTAGACCAGCAGGTCGAACAATTTTTACGCCCCTTACTGCGGTTGTCGGAAACATTACTGAAAAGTTACTGTTGCTTAAGGGCCTGATGACAGGCTTAGCTGGTTATTGAATCGCAGACTTTATGATCAAAGAGGAATTTAATTCACAAGCCACGAAAAAAAACGGCGTCACCAACGCGTTGTCAACAGAATAGACAGCTACTGTTGTTAAGGTATCACCGTCGGTATTCAGTACCACCGTAACAGTGGTGCGGTTAGCAAAAAACTTTTAAAAGTTGATATTATAATAATTGTTATAACAACTTCACACTACTTCGCCGTCGGCGATAACACTCCGGTGAACTTCAAAGTTCTAGATCGATGAAAGTAGTGCAATTGTCCCCCCGATAAGCGCGTCGACGAAGGTTTTTGGCAGTACTAAGATGCAATTTGCAGTTGGCGAGAGAATACCCTTGGTTCGTGTAAATTGTAAATGGTGTTGGGTTTAAATGAACCTGTTACGTTTACATTTATTGTGAAATAAATAAGTAAATAAGTAATATACAGCTATTGCTCGTTGAACAGAAATCCTTCGCAGTTTCATGCGAATAAATAAGTACTTGTTTCAGTTCACCGTATATTTTCCAGCGTGACGTGAGTTCCTTCAGAAATATATATGTAAGTATATTTTTTTTTTGTTTGAGTAAACAGTTACCCCAAAAGTAGATCCAGTTATCAAGTACTTTGTTCAACGAATAGCGTACAGTATTAGTTCCGTATGGAATATACGCTAATCAGCTGCATAATGCGGTGAAGATTTTTTCTGGAACACATGTGCAATGTCGTGGAAATACCCCACAAATAGATCCGAATTGCGAGTACTTCTTGTTGCAGTTGTCTGCGTCACACGGTGAGGATTCTTCATGGAATACATGTACAGTGCAGAGGAAATACCCCACAAGTAGATCCGAATTGCGAGTACTTCTTGTTAAAGTTATCTGCGTAACACGGTGAGGATTCTTCATGGAATACATGTACAATGTAGAGAAAATACCCCACAAGTTGATCCGAAATGCGAGTACTTCTTGTTGCAGTTGTCTGCGTAACACAGTGAGGATTCTTCATGGAATACATGTACAATGCAGAGGAAATACCCCACAAGTAGATCCGAATTGCGAGTACTTCTTGTTGCAGTTGTCTGCGTGACACTGTGAGGATTCTTCATGGAATACATGTACAATGCAGAGGAAATACCCCACAAGTTGATCCAAATTGCGAGTACTTCTTGTTGCAGTTGTCTGCGTAACACGGTGAGGATTCTTCATGGAATACATGTACAAAGCAGAGGAAATACCCCACAAGTAGATCCGAATTGCGAGTACTTCTTGTTGCAGTTGTCTGCGTAACACTGTGAGAATTCTTCATGGTATACATGTACAATGCAGAGGAAATACCCCACAAGTAGATCCGAATTGCGAGTACTTCTTGTTGCAGTTGTCTGCGTAACACTAATTCGAATGTAATGCGAGCAGTGAACCCCACAGGAGTCCCCAAAGGACAATCCGATTATGTTTTGTATTTATATACTATTTCGATATAAATTCATTACGGAATACTAGTACTAGTACATACTAGCGATGGAAGAACTCTATAGGTAATTATTGTTAGAAGGTACTTTTTTATTTTTCTTTCCTTCTAAATAAGAAGGGCTTCAAAAGAAAACCCGATTAGGTTTTGTATTTGTACACTACTGCAATATAAATCCCTTATGGAATACATATACTAGCTATTAACAGGTACTTTTTTATTTGGAATCCTTCAAAGGATAACCCGATTGTTTGTATTTATATAATGTTGCAATATAAATTGATAACTTCCTTACGGAATACATTTACTAGCGACGGAAGAACCCCACAGGTAATTCCGGTTAGCAGGTATTTATTTGGAAGCCTCCCAAGGACAATCCAGTTATATATGGTATTTAAATAATATTGTAATATATTTTTCATACGAAAAAACACGTGCTAGTAATGGAGAAAAAAAGAGGAATCCTTGAAGGTATCCATATAAAAACCATATATTCACTGATATATAACAGATATTCTGTTTCTGCTTCGTAATTGCGTGTAAATTCCTTGCGAATTACATTTGCAAGCAATTTTTAACCGACTACTAAAGTAGGGTTATTTATGATTTTAAGTTACTTGATGTATTCTTTAAATACTGGAATCCACCTACCTGCTGATTACAAGCGTTGATGAATTTCCTGTACGGATCCAACGATACACACTGCAGATCACTTTTACTTAGGTAAATTTTTCGTTCTAAACTTTTTATTCTTTTACACAAGTAATTGATTTCTTCCTGACTATTAAACTATATTTTAAGCATTTCACTTTTAACTTCAATTTTGCGCCCGTGCGAAACAGCGAAGCACTGAAACGTGAATGACGAACCGAGGAGGAGAGCGCCCCAGTTAAGTGAGGTTTTACAAATCTACCCTACAAAAATTGATAATTTCATGTTTTATTTTTTATCTACCTCTAAAATTCAGTGCGAAATGGCGGGCGGTACGTGGCTACTACAAGTATTGCTATGCTAATATCGAGAACGAAACTCGAAGAATAATCATTGATCTGAAGGTATCAAATGTCATTATCATTAAAATATGTACGAATCTTATAAATTACTAGTTGACCTGGCGAACTTCATATCGCCTAACAAACTTTTTTTTCTAAAATAAAAGTAGCCTAAGTTATTCCTTGTATCATCAACTATCTGCCAGTTAAAGTCCCGTCAAAATCGGTCCAGCCATTTCAGAGATTAGCCGGTACAAACAGACAGACAGACAGACAAAAATTGTAAAAAATGTTTTTTTGGTATATGTACCGTGATATATCCAAATGCACATAGTAAAAAGCGGTTCTTTTAATATTACAAGCAGACACTCCAATTATATTTATTTGTATAGATAGAGTATTTTTATTTATTTATTTATTTATTTATTTATTCTTCTGAAACACCTTAAAGTAGGGGTTACAAGGGCGAACTTAATAGATATATAGATAATAAAATTATAAGATTATGTAAACCAAAACGTAATTAAACTACATTATCTGCTAATTGCAAGATTAATATTACAATAATTGTGCTGTATGAAATTCACTCTAACTGTTTCTTAGATTCCATAGGTTTGGCGTTATTTTTGGAGCATATAGAACATGCTTTAAAGGTACTGATAGATATCCCGAAGTAGATATACCACATTCAAATATTAACCTATGATTGTCACGTATATTGTATTATAATAATAAAATTTTAATCTTTAGTTGTGAACCTAATGACCTTGTTACAGATAGCTTAGGCCCTAGACCTTATATACTTTTTGCGTTGGATTATTTTTTTACTTTATTTTTTCGAATTTCTTCTTTGATTAGGTACTGCTATTTTTAAAGCATTAAATGCCATGTCTTTGTTCCATGCATTTGATTGGCTTTTTTGTAATTAATAAACATTTATTTTATTATTTATGCTTTAGTTCACTATTTGTAATTCCCTTGATTTTGTCGGAAGTAAAACTACAAATTCTGCTTTACATTCATATTAAGTTTGGTTACAAGTTGTTATATCAATAAAAGGATATTATAACACACTTGATTGTGACCTGTGTACCATTTACAGACATTTATCTATGTGTATAGTAATAAAATAAAGCTGAATAGTTTGTTTGTTTGTTTGTTTGTTTGTTTGTTTGTTTGTTTGTTTGTTTGTTTGTTTGTTTGTTTGTTTGTTTGTTTGTTTGTTTGAACACACTAATCTCTGAAACTGCCAATAGGGTTTGAAAAAATCTTTTTGTGTATAAATAGCCATATTTTCGAGGATGGCTACAACTGCTACAAGGCAAAAAGGAGTTGCTTCAGGGGTACACCGTATAGGGTATCTATCTAATACCTTTAAATGAGCAATTCTTGTATATATATTTTGTGAGTCTCGGAAACGGCGCGGATCACTAAAGCTACTTCCGTAGATGACGTTGTTAAGAAACCAATTATTTCCAAAGAACACAATTTACCAAAAAAAAACCGAGCAAAGCTTGGTCATCCGGGTACTTAAGACTTATGTGGCCCGTAGCCGAAGCGAAGCGAGAGTGGATTACATGTGTCATATACTTGCAAATGTTTGTTCTCTTTTATTTTTAAACGGTTTTGTCATCTGAACCATACCAATATACGACGTTATATTGGTATGGTTCAGATGACAAAACATTTTTATGCTAAGCATGACCTGATAATACTTTTAGGTTGGGCTCCAGGCGAGGGGCGAGGGTTCTCTCGCCGTCGCCGTGGCCGAACAGCACGGCCACAGTTGTTTTCTTTAGTTTAAACTATCAATTGTATAATGTATATTCCACGAAGGTGAACTCCAGTGCGAGTATGGAGTGTTGAGTGTATGAGCGTTATTTTTATATTTTACAATAGTTAATTCCCTGTTTCAGGCGAAGGCGCCCAGAGCTACACAGCGAGCGTGCTCCACGCGGCCAAGTCGCTCAGCAAGGGTCTGCGCGGGCTGGGCGAGACGGTGGCGCACAGCCTGGCGGGGCGCGCCGCGTCGCAGTCGCCCAGCCCGCCGCACGCGCCGCACGCGCCGCACGGGCCGCACGCGCCGCATGCCGACCAGCCGCATCCCGGCCTCGTTACCGTGCTCGACTTGGAGGTAATACATTGAATCATGTTAAATAGCTGAATTTATTGGACGTTAACGCGCAGTCGCCGAGATTATCGCACGCGTCGCAACGCATCGCACGCCAACCAGTCGCACCCCGGGTTATTACGTTGCTGAATGTACTGGTAAAACGCGATTTGTAATATGGAATTTATTTGTTATTTTTTATTAATGTTATTGTATTGCACTGCGTTAGGGAGAAACTATTAGTAACCAATCATTATATTATGGTCAGATCCTAAAACCTCCAGTATCTATCACTTACTGGGGTAAATGATTTATTAAATGTATTGATGACCACAATACGAATCGATCTTTCTTTAATGATACGAAAAATTAATTTACTTAGTTGCAGTAGCCGATAGATAGGTTATAGAAACCGGCCGTCAAGAAATTCAAAATGATAGTCTAGATACTAGTATTCGTATCAGTGATACATTTGTGCATATAATATTAAATTCCACTACGTTTATTAAAGAATAAGAACTAATACAGATAATTCATACTCCCCACAGCAAGGCATAGACGAAGAGGAGGGCCAAGACTGCGAGGAACCGTGCGACCCGATCGTTGCTCACTTCATAGCACACTCCGAAGCGATCATCGCGCTGAAGTTCGACCCGAGCGGCATGCTGCTGGTGACGGCCGACCGCCGCGGGCATGACTTCCACGTGTTCCGGATTAACCCGCACCCCTGCGGGCCTAACCTCGCCTCTGTGCACCATCTCTATATACTGCACCGGGGGGATACCACCGCTAAAGTGCAGGTTAGTCTTGGTTTTTGGAACGAAGTTCCTTATCGCGCGTTACGAAAGGGGGCTGGGCGGAAAATTTTGGAACGAAAAGTTGTAACGACACTTTTTGCCGTCGTTAGTCGTTTCAATTCGTGCGGCGTGCACATGTTTCTCTGTCTCTCTCTCTCTCTCTCTCTTATAGAAAGCAAACCAGATATTTTCGTTTCTTGCAGTAAGTACTAGGATAGTACTTACTATCCTAGTACTTACTGTAGTACCGTCTTTTGGCACACTTGCTGCATGTTTTTGCTATCCTAGTACTGACTGCAAGGAACTTCGTTCCATCCATGTGTCCATTGACACCTCTCAAGTTTTTTTTATGCCTTGAGCAGGCAAACTAGCTGACGGGTCACCTTATGGTCATCACTACCCATGGATATTAGCAACACCAGTGTCAATAAAACAAGACCCGCTTCTCGAAAGACCTTCGGTTACAGTCACCCCTCTGTCTGCATGGAGCTCTGAAGGCTAACGGCCAACAGCAACTGTTAATTCTAATTAAAATTAGAATTATTTATTTGTCATTCAAACATTATGCGTGACCAATTATTGATAACCACCTTCTTTTTTTTTGAAGTCGGATGAAAAGGTTACAATGTCGATAATGTAGAAATAAGGCTGCTTCCTTTTTGGATCCGTGTCGGTGAAGTCTGTACTGATGTTTATGGTCAATGATTACTTCCATATATGTATATTTACCAATGAATGTTGGCTGGTGTTGCAGGACATCGCGATCTCGAACGACTCGCGCTGGGCGGCGGTGTCGACGCTGCGCGGCACGACGCACGTGTTCGCGGTGTCGCCGTACGGCGGCGCGTGCGGCGTGCGCACGCACACGCAGCCGCGCGTCGTCAACCGCCTGTCGCGCTTCCACCGCTCCGCCGGCCTGCCGATACATGCGCACGCGCATTCGCCGGTATTATTATTACACTGTTTTAACTATTCTAATACTAGTAAGATACGAATGAATTGAATATCAAACTCAAATTATCTACGTCTAGAAGGTTTTATTTTTTTATGGAAATAGCCGACAAACGAGCAGACGATCCACCTGTTGGTAAGTGGCTATCGTCGCCCATGGACATCAGCAACACCAAAGGCATCTCTGATGCGTTGCCAGCCAAGAAAGAAAGAAGAAAAAGAAAAAAGAGGGTTTACTGATAGAAAATGCTAGTAGGCATTATCTGCCCATTGTACTTTATAGTACATTTTTACAATAAAGATTAAATACATAAATAAATCATACAATTTAAATATGCTGTTTGCGTGTAATAGACTTTTTGTATGTATGTGGGCATTAAAAAAAAAACCACTGTTATGTCTTAATGTTGAGTGCACGCAAGCGCGCAAGTTTACAACGACGTGCGTTAACACGAGTTGTACGTGTCTTCTACAGGTGGTGGAGGGTTGGTTCCCCAACCCACGGCTGCCGCCGTTCCCGCACCCTTTGGTGGCGGCGCCGCTGGCGCAGCTGCGGCCCACGCACAACCTGCCCACGCACACCATCACACGGAACAGCTCTGGTAATTATGTAGCTATAAAGTTTTTTAAATAGGCTCAGCGATGGCGGCCATCTTGGCTGGTATCGCGTTCGCGTACCCGAGTGTGTAAGGGAAAAGTGACAGTGGCCACTTATGACCACCGTGTGTTCGGTCGGCCTAGGATACTGATCCCAATCTCGTGCCGGCACACTGGATGTGCCGTAAAAGATAATATCATAAGAAATGGATAAGTTACAGGAGTGTTCATAAGAACACGTAATGTAACACAAGACAATTATAGCAATCTTCACAATACTGGAAAAAATAATGTTGAGTAGATTTAAAAAAAACAATCCACATCTCCTCGACTCATTTTTCATAAGGATCATAAAAGACTAATTGGAATTTAGAATAAAAATACATCAAACGCTGTATTACGCTGTAAACAATGCGTCGAGTGTCGGTTGCAGGTCGTCAGCGGCTCTCCTCGCTATCGGAGGACGGCAACAGCGCGCCGCTACTGGCGCGCGCGGTGTGGGGTGCGGGGGGTGTCGCGGGCGCGGGGGGTACGACGGGCGCGGGCGGGCGCGGCGCCGCGCTCTCGCTCTACCTCATGGCGGCCAGCGGCTCGCTGCTGCATCTGTTGTTGCATCCGCGGCCGGCGCGCAGTACGTACAAAATACACATACACACTATCACTGACAAATGTATCAGTATATGAATCAGATTCTAATTCATATACTGTTCAAAGTCGAGTAACGAAAGCTGGCGCGTACAACACAAAGAAAAATTGCGCTTGTATACTGTCCTCAATAAAAAATTGCAGTGACTTAGTATTCTAAAGTTGCATCTAAGAGAGGATATGACTCCATTGAGCGTCTGGTAGTGCAAGGCAAAGTAGGGGGTACCAGGCCACGCGGTAGATCGCCCATGCGATGGACCGACCAAATCAAATCTGCTGTGGGCGACCCATCGCATGAGTGCACCAAAATGACGACCAACCAAGTGAAATGGCGAGAGATCGTGAAAAAAATAACATCTGCCAGTAAAGCGACTACGTGACGACCACGACCGTTCCGCCAAGAGCGAAACGATTGAGAAGAAAGTATTGTAAAGACGTCACAAAATACACATGGACAAGCTATGAGCGCGAGAGAGATAGTTAATATTTTGTTAAGCTACTAATAATGATTCATATTTCGCATTCGCGTCAGTCAAAATCAACTGACAATATTAGAAAATATTTTGTTTTTTTTGGATTTGAATTTTTTTTAGAATAAAATGTTTTCTGAGAAAATGGCATTATGCAAATCATAGACGTAGTAGACGCTAACAATGTGGTCCTTCCACCAGGCGTGCCCAAGGAGAAGGTGTGCGACGAGTCCCCGATCGAGCTGGAGGTGGAGGCGGTGGCGCAGTGGCCCCTGCAGCGGCCGCCCGCCGCCGCCGACTTGCTGGCGCCGCTGCCGCCCTCCAACCCGCTGCTGCAGCCGCTCAGCTGCCGGGTAACAGTGCACATCTACCTACACTCGCCTTCAGTCACCTACACTCGCCTTCAGTCACCTACACTCACCTAGCATCTGTCTTGTTCTTCGTCAAATATATGACAATCGAACCCGCTGCTGCAGTCGCTCAGCTGCCGGGTAACATGACTACTTGGCTTGGCTACAACCCATTAATGGCCCACCAGCCCAGCCCAGTGAGCACGGGTCTCTCCTCTTGAGGAGGCCTAGAGCAAATTCCACCATGCTCCAGTGAAGATTAGTGGAGGGGTGAGTGGCTAACCCAAGTGTCGGAAGTTTTCATGCCGCCGGAGGGCCTCCGACATAGCTTAACGACCTAGTAGTCTTACGATAACAACCGTGATCAACGGCGTTACGTGTCCTCCGAAGTACGGAAACGCTCGAGAATTTTTGCCACTAGCATTCACCCATTTAACTACCGACCGCGCCCGCTGTTGCTTAACTTTGTCGATCACTTAGGATCGAGACAAGCCGCCGGGCTGTGAGTGCTTCCAACTTGACTACATGGATTGTTAATTGGACTTTAAGTGGAACTATAAGTGCATTAATAATGTCTCTGTGTTCGTCCCGCAGCGCTGCGCGGACATGTGCATGAGCGAGGAGGAGCGCTGGCTGTCGCAGGTGGAGATCGTGACGCACGCCGGCCCGCACCGCCGCCTGTGGATGGGGCCGCAGTTCGTCTTCAAGACTTACAACTGTACCGGGTCAGTACTGTACACTGCATCGACACACTCATTCACACGCGCGCGCGCACACACACACACACACACACGCACACACGCACGCACACAAACAAACACTAAATATGTTTATTTTCGTATTAATAAACTGACCTCGGCTCAAGAGCGCAATCTCAGATCTTACAAATATCTTTTTACATGAGATTTGACATATTTCAGCATCTCAAACCGAATCTTGGATCGCAGAGATCTTAAGATTGGCTTATTAATATGGGCCTTTGTACGATCTGTGTGTATTTCGTTATTACTGTTGGGTTTTTCAGAAAACAAAAATGTATTTTTTAACGGTTTTATTTAGCTTGCCCTGTTTTGGTCAAATCTTGCAAGCCTAATTAGACCTACTTCCACTTATCCTAAGAAGTTGAAATTTTACACATTGCTTTAGTTCTGATGACTATGCATTTTTATGAAATGCTTGACCTGGTACTACACCCAGGTTTGGCTCCAGCCGAGGGGACTCCTTAATGGTTAACAGCATAGTCCCAATTTTCTTGAGTATCTACATTGACAACATAAAAACGTGTATTTTGTGTGTATTGACAACATAAAAACGGGACTACTCTGTAAACCAGCAGCCGTGGTTTCTATCCGTTCCATGGCACAGGCTGAGGGTAGTCCTTTTTCGTCTAGTAACGTGGTACCCATATACAAGCATTTTGTTTGTTTTATCACGCAATAATGCATTATGGTTACACATTGTTATTACTTTTTGCTACGACCTTATATAATCCGCGCGCGATAAGAATGGGATGCGACCTTTTGGAACTGAGACCCTTACGTGTCATCGGCAAGTCGTAGCGTCGGCAACAATGATATTGTATGTAAAAAAAAGTAGTCGAATTTAGTCAGGTGTAGCGATTTTAGTCGGCAAACTCGCGTCGAAGCTCGCATATTATGCTAGTTGTATTTTAAATAAAATATATGCTTTAATATTATAGGCGAAGCATAATAATTTAAAGGAGAACATCCCCAATAGTAATCTCCTTCATCTGCAGTACTTAGGTAGTCTGTTTACATTTTTATTCTATTTTTCAGAAGACGATTCTTCTGACGAAAGTGAAAACTTTGAAAATGATGAAAACTCTGATGATGATTTCCTTGAAGCAAATAGGCATTAATGTAAAATAATGTATCTCAACTTTTTATTGAATTGATTACAACCATGAACATTTTTTAGTAACAATTATGATAGATTGCAGAAATAATTAATTTATAATTAATACTAGGTAATACTAAAAAATAATTATCTCAATTGTTCGGCATTTTTTTTTTGCTAACGCCTGTTGAGAACTTTTGTTTTTGATTTACTTCGACAAGGTTCCATACCAATCTTGTCGCGCGCGGGTTATACCATGTTTATTTTATGGCGAAATAAATGTTTCTTTCTTTCTATTTTAGTTTTTTAACTATTACTTGTTTAGTTTTTAAACTCACCCCAACCGCATTGCAGGTCGAACTCGTCCCTATCGGAGGCGGAGACGGTGGAGGTGGAGACGAGCGCGACGAGCGCGGCGCGCTCCACGCCCGTCAACATGCCCGGCGCGCGGCCCGTCGTGCCCGTGCTCATCGACTCCGGCTCTGCTAGTGAGGATGTTAACATGTTCTTATTCTGATGACGAGGCATGTGTATAAGGGGCCCGTTACATGAGTGCACAAGGATGATGGCCAATAGGAAGAGATGGCGAAACGTCGTGAGGCGTTTACGTGACGGCCGCTGTATCTTGGCGCGTCTGAACTTCGCGCAGAAGGCTGCGCAGAGTAACATATTTCGCCAATACTCGGTACGCGGTGTATTATGTCTCAGTCATACGTTAGCATGTTCGTGTTGCCATCTCTGTCTTACACACGCTAAAGTTCGCAAAGCCTATGTTCAGACGCGCCAAGATACAGCGAACGTACTGTACGTGACGGTAACTACCACGATGTCTGCCAAGAACGAATCTATTGAGAAGATGAGATGTATAGTGTAGATTTCTTATGTATGAACAATTGATGAGTGTGCTGCGATGCAGCCACGTGAAGCGTAGATATGCTGTTCCAAACTAGTATTAAAACGAGTGTATTAAACCGGAACCGAAAGGAAACATTCTAGAAGGTAACATTTTTCTTCTTTCTTTTTCTTGGTTGGCAACGCATCAGTTTGGTGTCACTGATGTCCGTGGGCGACGATAGCCACTTGCCATTAGGTGGATCGACAGATCGTTTGCCGGCTATTTCGATATAAAAATTATGAACAAAATATCTTAACAATAAAATTATTACTACATATTGCCGGTTTCCTAAACTTAAACATCACGTAGTTCAGCAATATTTCTTAAATGTTGCGTCATGTACATATCTTACAGTGCCACCAAGTTATCTGTGAAATGCCACCCCATTGATAAGTTCTTTGCGTTCATTCATTGACATTTACTACGTCTCGAATTGCGTCCAATGATTGGTCCAATGCGTCCGACAGCGCCTTCCGTCAATTCACGGATAAGTTGATGACATTGTACCTGTAATACGTGCTAAGTTCCAGTAACAGTGTCGTGGGCGCGCTCCGCAGGTTCGCTCGAGCACTCCCCGTCGGACAGCTTCCGGCGCAAGTCGCTGCTGGCGGACAGCGGGCGCGCCGCCGTCTGCGACGTGCAGCTGCGCGAGGACCTCGCCGAGGCCATGAAGGAGGACCACGGTTAGTACACACAAACACACACACATACACACACAGAGACACACATATTATAGTGAAGTTGCCATTGGCCTCTTCATTGGATGACACTTTTTCTTATTGAATACTATAATTTTTACTGATAAAGCATCACCCTTAAGCTCCACGCCACTAGCACGCACACATGGCCGTTTGCCTCCGTACACAATACATTGTATACTTAATACAAATATATTTAAGCCATGTCTTTCGTGTTACGTGCAGGAAAGCTATAGCTAAAATACATCAACCATATTAAAAAAAAATAAAATGGCAATTCAAAAAGAAGAGGGCCAGACCCCACATGGTATTTCTGTCGATAAAATTAGGTATATTTTATGGCCTTAAAAT
The DNA here is from genome assembly GCA_951805285.1 of Thymelicus acteon. Taxonomy (NCBI): domain Eukaryota; kingdom Metazoa; phylum Arthropoda; class Insecta; order Lepidoptera; family Hesperiidae; genus Thymelicus; species Thymelicus acteon. Next base: position 3,870,663 of record OX638219.1, read on the forward strand.
ATCTCTAGTTAGTTGCAAGACATGACTTGGGAGGTGATTTATTGATGGAATTCTGCTCGCGAATTTTAATCAAAATTATATCCTGGAGAAGAATGTGAATTGCATTGCATCTATGCGAACGGTCAGTGTGAAACGGAAAGCGTGCAAGAACGAAGCTCGCGAGCGAAGCGGGACCGAGGAGGGCTCCCGACGTCGACGGCGAGGGGGCCGCGGACCGAACAAGGTACTCGCAATCTAGCACCCGGCCCCGCACCGAAGCCAAAGGCATCCATGGCGCCTGGACCCTCTCGGCCCTCGATTTCGCGCGCCTTCTTCCAAATTTCCACCGTCCCGACCGACGGCCAACGGTCCGGCGTGAAACGTGCCGCACACTAATGGTTGCCTTCGGTTTCGTGTAGGGTGCGGGCGCGCGGGCCGGGCGCGTGGTGCGTGGAGCGCGGCGCCGGTGGAGCGCGCGGTGGACCCGCTGGGCACGGTGGTGGAGCCGCCGCGCGCGCGCGCCGCGCCGCCCGACGACCCCGACGCGCACACGCGCTCCAACGCCGACGAGGCCACCTTTCGGCCCGTGGTGCGCGCCGCCGCGCCCTCGCCGCCCCCCGCCCCCATGCTGGTGCGCCCGCTGCCGCTCACCACCACCATCCCCGTGCAGACGGTGGCGCCCAGCGAGCCGCGCTCTCCCGCCGAGCCGCCCGTCGCCCGCCACCTGCCCACCGCCGTGGTCATCCCCGCCGCGCTCTCCCGCACCGTCGCCGCCCCCGCCGCCGTGTCCGACTGGCCCGACGAGGACGACCCGGTGCCGCCGATGACCTTCGCCGAGTCGCCGGCGACCGACCTAGATAATATATTAGCCGATAAGAGAAATGTTAGCGTAAGTGAGGATCTCGTGTGTGATAGGGACGTGCGAAAGGGAGGGTGCGACTGGGCCTCGGCTCCGGCCGGGGCGGCGTGCGAGAGCGACCCCGCCACACTGCCAAAATGTGATCGGCCCCCGGGTGACATTCAGCCGGCGGGCCGACCTAGGGTTAGGAAATCTCCCACCGTGATGTCGAGCGATGGAGCCGCCGGCGGGGTCGCCGCTAGGGATGACCCCGCGGCCGGTGCGAACGTGCCGAAGGAGGATTATGTCCGCGAAATGGTTAGGGAGGATATCAAATCAGAGGAGCGTAAGTTCCCTAAGGAGGTCATCCAGGAACCGAGGAGGCCGAAGAGAACCGAGAAGGAGCTGGTAAAAATAGAAAAGCAGAAGTCTCGGAGCGTATCTAAGGACAAAAAATCTGAAAGGACCGCCCCATCTATGCAATCGAGCCAAGAAGCCTGTGATACGAAATCGAGTGCGAGCCGCCAGAGTGAGATAAAAACTGAGGAGCAAGCCTGGGATATGCTCTTGAATGACCCTAAAGTGCAAACTCCCAAGATTGATCCGCTGCCACTACCTTCCATTGATAAAATTGACGATCCTAAGCTCAAAACCAAAAAGAGTCGGAAGACTAAAAAAATACAAGACGAACAGCAGGCTAAGGCCGACGAAGATAGTTTCATAGAAATACATAATATAGAAGAGAAGCAACAAGCTTCGAGTGGTGAATTAGTATCCATTTCAACACCTTTCGAAGATATAAGTCCTCCAATTTCATATTCCAGCAAAGTCAGAAAATCCCGTTCACCTAAGAGCCATACTGAAAAGGAAACCGATAGCGATATTATGTCTTCTGTGGGTCAGAAGGAACAAGATGTATCGAGTGAAAAGTCTAAAAACAATAGGAAAAAAGATGGTATCGCCGATGAGAAGATTACGATATATGACGAGAATTTAGTTGAAAACTTAGATACCTATCTTGAAGTAAAGCAAAATCCACTGTTCGACTCTGATTCGTCTAAAACCAAAGCACGTAAAGATTCGAATCAGTCTCCTACATCATCTCTTGTGGTGAAGGATTCGCCCAAACATAAGAGCAAATCGCCATCTCCTAATCTTGACTCTCGCAAATCTGAAAAGATAAGCGAGTGTGAGAAAAAGGAAGTTTACGTTATAAATACCACAGAGGACGATTTTCCTGAAATTCAAATAACTAGAGCTACTAAACCACACAGAAAGTCACCTCAGCCCGAAAAGAAGATCCAACAGAAGGAAGCTACCGCTGACAAACCTGTTAAGTCGTGGAGTTCCATAGCGGCATCCAAGAACGCGAAAAAGGCCGAGGACGTAGTGAAAGCATCCGACTCAGCGGTGAAAGATGATTACAAGGCTGAGACGTCTACTTCGGAGGAAAATCAAAAGTCTTCCAAGGTGCTGCTGCAAGAGAAACTGATGGAGCTGTGCAAGCGAACCGATATAATACTCGCAGAATGCGATGCGGCCACCGAACTTAACTTCGTCGACGAGCACCACTCGGTGATGCACGACCTGCCGCCCCTGGAGACGCTGGACTTCAGCCTGGACGACCTCAAGCTCGAGGTGATGAGGGACAGCCTGCTGGAGGCCAACGACAAGGTCACCAGCCCGATATGCAAAATTAACATCGACGACATCCTCTCGTCCATCAAGGAGACCACCACCAAGGTCATCGAGTCCAGCACCTTCAACTTGATCGACATCGAGAAGGTGCCCTCGAGGGAGGGGAGCGGGTTCAGCGTCGTGGAGACCGATAAGATTACGAGCCAGGACGTGGAGCTGGATGACGACACCAAGGATGCCGATCTGATGGAGAAGTCGTCGGATGACGACGGCACGTCGCCAGTATTGTCCACGGACAGTGACAAAGACGATAAAAAGAGCAGCAGCTCGTCCAATGTCCCTATGCCGTCTCCCAAGCAGAGCTCCAAGTCTAAGAAGTCGCGCAAGAAGAGGAAGTAACACTCACGTGGTTATACTCGGATCTCTTACATGGGCTATGTATTTCGGTAAACCTTATGTATCAATTTTGACTTAACCTTTGCAGCTTTTATTTGATCCTGAGCAAACGCAGATGATGCACAGATAAAAAAAAAAAATCGTAGGGTACATTTAAACATTTAACGTGCTAATATGCAAGGCTTCTCGTTTTAGGTAGCTATTTTAAATTTAGGTGTACTATCATCATCGTCATATTATCGATAAAATGAAAATAAAAAAAATAAAAATATAGGAAAATTACAAAAAATGTTTAAAAAGGATTTCTTGTGAGGACCAAAATTTTATTCGTATACATCAAAAGACTCGAACCATGCATAATTTTAATGGGAGGGGAAGTCTCTTGCGAGGAATCCAAAGTTATATTTTATAAAATTTTAGTACTTATTGATACAATGTAGTAATAAGCGTACCTGAACGACACTTCCAATGTGCTCGTAAGCAAGAAATCATAATTAGAAAAACTGGTTTGACAAATTTCAATACCAGCAAATGTTGCCACAACATTAACTATTTTTTGCGTAACTTTTAAAATCAACTAAACTATTTTTTTTTTAAATATGATTTACTGTATTTTTAAATACAAGTTTATACAATTTAACATTATAAATTTTAGATATAATATAATTAAATGATAAATATACATAGGTGGTGGCTAGTTGGTGTTATTAATACACCTGAAGCCCCAACTCAGAGTCACTAACGGTTACTTAAATCGCTCCTCAGTACATAATTTGTATGGTGATTAATTAAGTAACCGTTAGTGACTCTGAGTTGGGGCGTAAGAGTCCTAAAACAACAGACTAAACAGTCTCTTAAACAAGTTATCAATACGTGGCAACACTTTATTTGTCAAAAAAGTTTCTCTACGTTAGATAGTGAAGTGTCCGCTCCCCGTCGAGGCCAGTACGATAGTTAATTACCTCCGCTGTACCATTGAGCGCTCTACATTGATAAGTTTCGGAATCTCGTACAGTTCCAGTATCCACTAAGAACAATCTATTCTAATTTATTATGTATTTATTGTATTTCCTAAATTCAAAACATGTACAAATACGTGTTTCCTGTTACTTTTAAAGTGACTTGTGTGATATAGGCACGTTGTGAACGATTAACCAAGATATGATTTGTTATATCAATCACGGTCGCATACAACTTAAATGACATGTAGCGTTTCTAATGCAATAATTGTAATGATCGTTTGAAACATCTCTCCTCATGTAAAACTGTCGGGATTGTTTTAGGGTGTTATATTTTCGTGTTGTATATTATGTGAATAAATAACGATTCGTCAGTATTACATGTTCTGTTACGATGGCCGATGACCAATGTTACATCTTCGACTAAGTCAAATGGTATATGATACCATTATCAACAGCTGTCTATATGTACAAATATTATTTACGGAAGTATTATTTATTAATGTGTTTTATTTTTTATTATATTTAGTTTTAACGTATTGACCATGACATATAATATTTTTTTTATTCGAATTGCCCATTTGGTGGTTATTTGTATTGATTTTATTTTGTAATTGGCAATGTATTGGTGCGTAATAGTTATTTTATTGGTTGTATTAAGTTATCGTTCAATTTTAGTGGCTGTGGCAATCCGATCATGATTTGATCAGCAATACCTATTAAATGTCTGTACATGCTGTGTACGACTTCAATGGGTGCTTCATTTAGGCACAATAAAAATTACCGAATCAGAATCATAGTGAAAAAAAAACAAGTTTTCTTTTTTTTAACCATATTTTATGTCAGTGTAATAAAGGTACACTCAAAAATTTTTCTACAAAAATTTCGAAATTGAAGTAAAGATAGATGTTATGAGGAGGTCCTTTTTTAGACAATTTTTTGGCCTCGTTATAGGTATTTATTATTTAATTCGGGTTTAGCATAATTTTAATTTAGTTTTTTTTTTATTAACAAAACTGAGACATTAGAAATGATATACGATTTTTAATTTTTTTAGAATTATTTTTAATTGTGAAAATAGAAAAAAAAATCATACACTTGTTTAAAATTATTAAACTGATGATGACTTAAAGGAATGGAAAGAAATTTATACTCATTTAAGGCGCAGGCTATGGCCTGTAATAATTATTCTTAATTTAAATATTTTATTGTAATATAGACTATTTAAAGCTTACTTGTAGATAAGGATATTATAGTAGCATAGTTAGTGAAATTTTAATTGTTCACACGGACGTTGGGCTGTGTGCAACGCGAACGTAACTCCGAACGAATGGCGTCGTTATGTCCGCCATAATGACGTCACAGCTTACCAATGTACCTAACTAAACCATTATTATGCTTCAAATATATAATTACGTTTTAAAGGTACCAACGACCATGCAATATCTTTCTGAAAGCCATTGAGAATTGACACGGTTCATGCCGTTATCGAGTAACTATGTGATTTTATTGTATCAAGGTATTTTGGGTATTTACAAAATTGCTGTTTTGACTGTATCATGTAGGTTGTAAAATAAACAAAATTTCGCTTTAAACGTTACTTACGTTTAACTTTAGCAATATTTGTAAAAGATATGAAATTGTAACCGTACCTTTGTGCTAGTAATATTTTGAAAATTGACAGAATCGGTCTATTCTTTTTTAAGTGTTGTGTACCTATCGACTTTTAAAGTTTAAACGATTTCGTCGATAAATCAGATAGTCGATACCATTTATGAAAACATTGTACAGCCTTAGCCATGAGATGAATGTTATAAGAAAAATTGACATTTTATACAGTGGAACCTCGATTATCTGGACAATAAACCTGGATTAAATAAATCACGTCAAATGACAATTACCAAATACTTTAACCCTTTAAGGCAGTTGCAGTATTTTAGTAATATTATGTGTTTTTAATAAACATTGATTTTTGATAAAAAATTAATTTAATTTTATTGTTTTCAATAATTAACTAACCTTATGATATAATCTGTCGTGTGCAAAACCGCTTTTCTTCATACATTCTATTCGACTATCCGGATTTTCGATTATCCGAATGCCTAATGCAAACAATTAGTCCGGTTAATCGAGGCTCTACTGTATTTGCACTCTATTAAAGTTTAATTTGCTATACCCCTCGTTTACATATTTTGTCGAATTGGTGGTCTTGCACTGTAATAATTCTGGAATAATATAATAACAGCTAATGGCTATGTATAAAAGAACTGTATGACGTGTATGATACAGTATGGATGTTTGCTTAAAAAATAATAATATTAATTGCCACTCACTAATAAAATGTTGTAATTCTGGAGTGATTATAAAAAGACATAGTATTTTGGCAGTGAACATAAAATTATTCAAAAGCACAAACTAAAATTATGTGGTCATTTTAATACTGAAAGGTACAATTTTACTGTATTCGCTCCATACGTTAATTAGGAAAATATGAAGTCTGTGTACCAAGTAAGTAAGATTAATAGGCGTTTATCAAATTCCGGTTTAGACAATATTTTTGGCGTGTTTATGATAAAAAATTATAGATTTTGGCTGCCTCTTACTGCAAATTTACCGTTTTGTTGATAATGTTATGGAGTGTTTAAATTCACATAGTAATAAAAATGAGAATTCAAAAACCAATAAAGCGTAGTTATTGCACCCCTATCCTGCACAATCCTTTTAAAGACTCCGTGCAAATATCTAGCCTAACAAAAGGAAATACAGAAAAATTTGGTGTGGGAATGTAATTGAAAATATAACCCAACTACTTATTTCATTTGGGACATCTGTCGTATCTGGGAGCTGTGTTGAGTCATTTTTTACTTTTTGGTTATTTATTTTTGCTACTTTAATACACAAATACATAGCAGAGTTGTTGTGGACAAATGGAGTAACTACGATTTTACTCTGTAGCATATTTTATATTGATTGTGATGGCTAGTATTTAATATTTCTTATAACTTACTACAGAAATGATATACTATCATAGCAAAAAAAAACCTTTATTGAAAATTGGTGAGGAATTTTTATTTATCATTTATTTTCCATAACATTATGGATCTAGGTTGGTATATCCAATTATATGTTGGCTACCGTGGACGTACCGAGATGGGGGCAGGGAGCAACTGGCCCCCTGGATTTTGTATGTTTCTCGACACGTACTCTTGTTCATTGAAGTTCTTATTTCTTATGCAGAGAGTGAGGGGTTTGTCCCCCCCTTCGACCAAAAATTTGCCCCCACCCAATCCAGAAGTTGAGTACACCCATCTTGACTATAAATCAATAATCATTATCTATCTATCATATATCTTACCATTAGTGAGTAATTCCTCTACATTAAAAAACAGTTGACGACTAGGCCAATCCGTCGTTGTCCGCAGCAATAACGAGCGGGGGTCGGTTCGAGGCCGAGCCCGAGGAGCTGAGCTCGTCCAGCTTCAGCTCGGCGTCGCGCGCGTCGCTCGACCCGCCCTCCTCGCCCACGCCCAGCTGCAGCGGGGACAACCTCATGCACTTCCCCGGGGACTCCAGCAGCTCCGTCTAGGGACAGGTAACATCTGCCCTGTCTTACCCGCCTAGTTCAACATAACGAAGGAGAGAGAAGAAATGCCCTCATGCGCTCCGTGTAGGGGGTCACAGATAACGTCTGCCCTCTCTGTCCTACCCGTGAAGTTCAATATAAGAAGGAAGGAGAGAGAAAAATGCATGCCTACGCACATCAGCAATGTTTTTGTAGCTATGAGCTTCATTGTTTCAACTTAATTGACAAGTCGGGGTCACCATCTGCCCTATCTGTACTACCTGTAGTTCAACATTTGAGGAACACGACACCGAAGGAGATGATATGCATGCCTAATAAAATCGTAACTGTTTTGTCTACCTGTTTTTGTAGCTACGATGAGCTTAAAATTTCAACGGGGTCACCACTTTGGCAAGGGAAGGTCTCCCGCCCGGCGGCATGCCGTTCCGTGCTCGTGCTTCGTTCGACTTCGATCATTATCAGATTTGATTTTCGAAGGTACGGGAGTGAGAGCCTCTTGACCGTGTGTCCCGAGCGAGTGGCATAATGGACGCATTAGTCAAACGTCTGTCGAAGATATGGACGTAATAAGAATGTTTAGTTTATAAGGAAATAGTGAAGGTAGTGCAGTAACAAACATGTGGGGTCTTTATGAAACATAAGTAAGTCATTCTGTGGTTGGGTTGTATGCTTCGTTCACAATGCGAGGCGAGGTAAAATATTATAGGGCCATTTATAAATTACGTCACTATGTTCATGATTTTTTAACCTTTCTCATAGTCATTGTTTTATTTGTATAACATGTTCAGACATGAACAACTGAAATTTGAAATTATTTCACAACTGATTGTGTTAAATTCTGTTTTAAAATATACTATTTTTGTGGGTTTTTTCGTTACTTTTAATCACAATAAGTGTGATGACATGAAGTTTATATCTCCGTTTAACTTGTGACGTAATTTATAAACGGCTCATAAGCATTGTTACAATCGTATCTCTAAAGATTTAACGTATTAATATGTGAAACATTGCATAAATGACGACTTTTGGGAAGCATTTCTCAAAAGCATTTTAGTACTTATATACTTAACATGTATTGCGTATAATAATATACTGCATAGGTCGTTGTAGTGTAGAACTAATTATTATTCTAAATATAAGATCTATTTTTATACTTGAGAAAAGAAATTGGATTTATGTTTCTATAATGGCGGATAAAAAGAAGTATATTTTTTTGACTTATGACGACGAAATAGGTTTTTGTAATTTTTAATTTTAACGTGGCTTTTATAAGCCTTAGGGCTTGTTTCACAATCTTCAAGTAAGTCCGAAGTAAGCTATTCGTTGGTTAAGTTGACATTTCGTGTATGTAAAATGACACTTTAACGTCACTTTAACCGGCGAATAGCTTATTCAGGACTCTACTTGAAGATGGTGAAACAAGCCCTTAATGTCATATTTTTATTACCGCTCGATGACATTTATTCGAATATATTTATAAATTATGTTTAATATGAAGCAAACATAATAATTATCTCACAATACAATTTTGTTGCATGCCATTATATTATTTTGTATGTGTGGTTGATATTGATAAGAAAGATGTTCAGTATTGATTGAAGTTATAATTTATTGGCATGTATGTTTTAGATCATGTTATAATTATTGATAATCAAAAAAAAAATGCTATGATGGCTTGAAATTATTTTTTGAGCAGTGCAAGAGTGATTTAAGATAATTTTTATTTTATGTGACATTTATATATTATAGAAAATATCAGCGCATAACTAAGAGCATAATTATAATATAAAGATTTTACTTAACTAATAATGGAGTTAGGTCTGTTTGATTTGGTTTAACGTAGTAATTCGTTAAGTTAAATACCATGGAAAAGTCTGTGAAAGAACTCCCAAAAAACTAATTTAAGTATTTTCTACAGGTTTTTGTTAACAAACATTACAAAACATTCAATGTTATTTGGTTGACGGCAATACTTACTCTCAGTTTTTTATTCGCTTTTTCAGAAATTTAAATTCCCCTCCGCAAACGTCTTATAAACATAAGTACGATTTACTTTATTAATATTACACGTAGGTAGTATTTATTTTAATACATCGTAAAAACAAATATTAAACTGTTTTTGTTTAAACTATATGTTGAAATACCATTTTAATTAGTTATGTAATGAATAAGCATAGACGCGTTTGAGACGTCGCTCGATGCATAAATACAAGATATAAATACATGAATTGGTACTAGATTTATTTTTTGCTTATGATTTATAAAACATTACTTGGGGAGGAGCTCCATAGCTCCACCAAGGATCGTCAATAACAGTCAGTTTTCATTTAAAGGGGAACATTGTATTGTTATAGTGAAATCATGCATTTTATTTGTTGTTACTGTGATATATAGTAGAAAGTAGAGATGGTATAATAGATTTAAACTGACGTACTTGTTAATCACCCACTGTCCTTATTAATTGGCCTTTTGTTTTAAACATTCCACTTTAAATCTGATAGTAAAATAACAAAGTGATTAGTACATTCGCCAACATTTGCTCGATAACAATAAATGTAACACACTATAAAATGAACGCGCACTTAGTTCACACTTTTCCAAGTGAAATAGCCTTTTTTTTACATGGTACGACACTTCGTGACTGAGTTTCCTAATAATGTACGGCATTTAACACACTAGCTGCGCTCGGGCGCTTACTTTACACTCGTGCTAAATAATACGAATAGATCACTATGGGGGCGTTCATTAATTACGTGAGGCTTTCAGTTGGGGAGGGGGTCAAGCCGAAGCTTCTTCTATTCATACTTTAGGGAGAGGGGGTCTCGGCAAATATCTCGTAATTTTTTTTTCGCAAGAAATAGTAAAATTGCGACAAAATATGTAAAACATGTTCCTTGAAATATGACCAAATGTAACAAAATAATATTTATCAAGTAATCTTGATAAATTGTTGCGAGCCCTGCAAAATCACACGTCGTTCGTTACGCGCCACCGCCAGCTGAGCGCGGGACTCTACGAACATATTTTGAAAAATCTCACGTGAGGTCAGGGGATGGGGGAGGGAGTTGAGGCTTGAGCCAAATCTCACCAGTTGTCGAAAAACTGCTAAAAATGCTTCACGTAGTTAATGATAGCTCCTGGCTTAGAATAGTATTATGGTCCGTTTGCTTTTAAGTTAATGGAGAGTTTATTTTAATGAAAAGACTTCTAAAGATGTTGTATACAAAACTAGCTCATACGAGCCCTAAACACGTATCCGTTTTTTACGACGAGTCATATTTATTAAACAAACTTACACTGTCTTTTGTAATTTAAAAATAAGATTGACACAAAATTATAATAACTTAAAGATGAACATTTCATGCCAAAACTAATTTCTCTTCACCGTTACTTATATTCTTTTTTAATAATTTAAGTATATATTTCCTTATGAAGTAATGCTAAGTTTGTTTACGAAATAAGTGTCGTAAAAACTGAGTTTACATGAGTCTTGTGCTCGTTTGTCGGTTATAAAAATGTGAGAACGAATCATAAAGTGCTTTGTAACTAGGGTTGCCAGATGGGCGGGATTCGTCTGGATTGTCCCGACATTTAACATGATGTTCAGACAAGTCTCGACAAAATACAAAATGTCCCGATAATTCCAATACAAAATTTTTGTCCCAACAAATTCCAGGTCGGGATCCCCGACTTTTTGAAGTTTTGTCCAGATATTTCAGTGTTGCCATCTAGCAACCCTATTTAACTATGTAACAATGAGTGTTCAAGGTCAAGGGTATGTATATTGCGAATAAGTATAATATAAAGCATGTTTTAGCATATTTTTGGATCGCCAAATATTTTGTAGTATAATTTGTTGTTAAGTAGATTTTCATTGAATGCAGTTCGTGTCAGTTTCCGTTTGTCTTCCTTAGCTTATTTTGCACAATTTGCGTGTCGATTTTTACATTTTCCACTACAAAAAGCATCGTTCACCACGTTACTTTTTATATATTTTCCAATAATAGCTCATAGGACTTTCAGCTCTGTATTTCAACGGAAGATTTACTTAAGAAACCGAAAAAGAATATGAATATTAGGTAAATTTTGAGTAGCATAATTTTAAATAAGACGCCATCGTATTAAAGTAGTTTAAGTTAATACGCATCGATTAAGTGACGTAGTTAATAAGAACATACATGTAAAATGATCTCGTTTCGTTTGTTATTTCTTAAAAATATGTTTGATAATATGAAATCTAAGCACATTCGATAATAATAGTGACTCATATTTTTCTTCTTTTATTTCATGATACAGTGTTTAGTTGTTATCGTTGTACGATACGTGCTAGAAACTGCGTCCAAGGGCTTATTACTTCTTCCTAAATTTAGAGACTAGGTAAATAGTTATACATACCTACTATAAAAAAACTACCGTTACTAGAAAACATACCGTAAGGTTTATACAGCAATGGGAATTATCTTTAAATTTAGTAAAATGCAATAAGCCCTTAAATCAATATGGGTCAAACGCCCCCTAGCGGTAAGCGCCGAATGATAACATCACCATACATTTTTTTACTTTAAAAACATGTTTATTATATATTTTATTATACGTGGAATAATTTCAATTAAATAAAATGTATTTGTTACAAGGTATTTTCCTACGAAAGTCAAGTCAATAGTTATTTCGCATACTTTTTCTTTTGGTTAAGATAAATAGTTTAAAGTATGTAGTGATGTAGGGAATTAGGGATGTAGTCGTTTGCATAGAACATTTGATTACACTATCTACTACGAATAGTAGTAGCTATATAAAATTAAATATATAATTATAAACACAACTGAAAATATCTTCAAGTACCGACATCTTTAAAGATTACAAACAAATATTGTTAAAATAATAATTTTGCAAAAGGACAGCTATAATTTAAACATCTTGGAAAACGGCATTGATTTTTTTAAGGCAAATTATCAAAAAATATACCTGTACTTAGTTTGTCTAATGTGCATTATTATTAAATAACTTTTTTGTAACATACACTGTCCTGTAGCAAGTGAATTAAGTACAATAGTGCGAATATATAAACATTTAATAATCGGAAATTGACTGAATATTTCTTGTTGGTTTAAATCATAGTGCACCGAACTCTTATCGAAATTTTCTATGTGTTGGAAGCGCTAGAATAGACAAGAGAAATCGGATTAACTTGGACAATAATATGTATAAATAAACCAGGTTATTTTTCGTACTTTGTTAAAATTTTTCATGAGCCATGTTTTACTATGTAAGGTACCTAAGATTAACATAGTTAGCTGTACAAAATGGGACACAATTTTATTATTCTTTCAGTTTTATTAATATTTCAACAATAATTTATTATCTAATAATATCAAAATTACAAACAAAAAGGGAAAGCAATGTAAGAACTCCGAACAGTAAACTATACTATAATTTGGTACATTGGATTGAATTTTGTAATATGACTATTATTGAAGATCATTATTTTACAAAAAGGTAGCACGAGGGAGAAGTAGGAACATTAATTGGAAAACGTAGATATATCGTGTCTAAGCCAAATTAGATTTTGTGATGTATGATACTTAAGGTGTGCATGTGATATGAGTCAAGCCTCTGATATACATATATCTCTTTATATGTATAAAATAAATAATAATAGCATTCAACGAGCGAAGTAATATTTGATAGCGAAAAAATTTAAGCTTTAAAAAATATGACGACCCATACCGGCCGATGAACGCACACAAATAAATTTAATGTTACATAAAAGTGTGTCTTTTTTACGTTTTCAGTATGCTGTGATTCCTCTGTGACCACGTCTCAGGGCAAATAACTTGTCTACTCAAAATAGTTTAGTGCCCGCCAATCTTCTCTAGACCTATGAACTGCGTCACAAGTAAAACTCTCGCGCACTAGACTTATCAATAAATATTTTAAGTTACCATCCACGGTATTAGCGAAAAACTGGTCAACGTAAAATGCCATACTGATAGAATGTATTATATTTTCATATTTAAACTTTAATTGGCGTTATTCGGGCATTAGTCTACGCTCAAAAATAACTATCACCTAAATACAAAGTGTCCATGTTAAGTTTTACGTTCTACTTATTAAAGTACGTTGTTTTATTAGCGGTCTGTGGCAAATGTGTGCAATTAATGATGCAATTGTGTGTGTGCCATTATAGTTATGTAAAGTGAATACGTTGTTTCCAAACCAGTTACTTTAATTACCTACAAGTAGTTTGCGTATATTGCTGCAATACGATTATTGTCATATTCCATTTTTGTTTTATATAAAATATTGTAATTTAAATTAAAAATGTGCGTGCGAATGAATTGTAAAACTAACTTTCCATGCCTCAGACGAAAAACAAATAAAATATTATTATTTAATATACGTTTCGCTGAGAGCCACTAAACTCTGAAAAGATATATAAAACTTTTTGTACGGACAACATTTTTAACGATGTTATTGAGAAAATTAATTGTGATGGTTGGATGTGATATGAATATTGTGCGTCGATCGCGGCGGTGGCCGCTGTAAGCTATATTCCTATATTTTACTAAGTTTACATTGTTTATAAGACTTCATACCAATATAAAATGGATTGTGTAAATGGTCTTTTATTCATATTTCCTTCTTTCTTTTAAGCGGGCGCCAGATACAGCTCAAACATTTGAACACTTCTTTGAAGGACTTTGAAAACACATTGTCGCAACCTGCCAGACATGTTTTGCAATCGTTTTTCTTTACAGTATGCTGGTAGACGACAAACAAGATGAACGACGATTTTGTGGATGCCTTTATTATTTAAGTGCTTCTAATTATTTATTACATGTACTAAACAAGTAGGTACATAACCGTTTTACATTAAAAAAAATCCGTAAAAAGTAAAAAAAAAATGGTGTACTTGGTGTGCATTATACTTTAAAGTAGAGCATGATTCATAAATATCACAAATGTCTTCCAATGTCCAGTTGGATGATCGAAAGTCATAATCATGGCACACCAAGTAGTTTTGTTCGGATTTAGAATTCCATTAACTGCCTACTGCGCACGACCTTTCGCCACAGCAACGGTCCCGCAACTGGACTTTGCGCAAGTGTGACGGGCTACGCAAAAATTGGAACACATTCAAGTTTGAACGCTTTGATGTGCGCTAAAAAACCGATACCGCATGGCAAAGTGCAAATCTTTGCTCAAACATTGAACACATTCAAAGTCCCGTGCCACACAAATCAATCAAAGCAGTGTTCACATGTTTGAAGCTGTATCTGGCGCCGGCTTTACAAACGCGTTGATCGGTGAACTTTTAAATGTTATTACGACCGTTAGTGTGTATTTGCCTTTAGGTAGCTCGTATGCTAACTACTCGAGAAAGTTCTTGCCAATTTAAAAAAAGTTTTGGTAAATAAAAGTGTAATCGAGATTAAATGTCTATAGATCGATAGATACTTAATAGTTAAAATATCCATCAAACGTGACTGAACTAAATTTTAATAAGACTGACAATTTTATTATCTATTGCATAGCAGAGTTTCTGATGGGAGGATTGTAAATAATACTATATGTTACTATTGATAACAATATATAATATAAAAAACTTGTAACACAATAATACTGTTACTATATAAATTATATAAAAATTTAAGGCACCAGTAAATTCTAATAAGAGATTAAGTACATAGAACAATAACTATGCATAAAATATCAACGAATATAGTCAACATATCAAAATAATTAATATTTAACTTAACGAGATTGCTAGGAATACTGTTATTAAGTGTACTTTTAAACCTATTTTAGATTAGCAAAATAGTGTCAAAAATTGTGCGATAACATTTCATCCAGTGGAAAGGTGCAAATTGTCTCAAAATTTATTTCAATATAAAAATCTTCAAATAGTTCAATACAATACAACATAATATAGAAAGTCTGCTTAGCTAATAATAACGATTACAGATTTCTGGGAATGTAAAAAGCAGTGACAAATATTGGACGGAATTTCAGACTGTTTCTCATTATTTACATGAATAAATAAGAATATATCACGTCAAGAAATATTTAAGTATACCGTATATAAATAAGATTCTCGCTGCCATCATAAGTATACAGAGGTTTATTTTAATGCAATAATACTTTCGCTTTTAAAAGCGATAACATACATACATACATGTTATACAAATCGCATAGGACTAGTGATATAAAGGTGAAATCTTACGGGATGACGCCTTAAAATCATCAGAACCCATAACTATTCTATGGCTCAGTTTTCAACTCACTGATTTTTAATTATCAGTATAAAGTACAATAATGTTAAGTACCCGTTACAGTTAAAACATATTGTGGACTACTGAATACTATGTTTACATTGAACTTTATACTTAACTTACAGTACGGCCGACGTATCTTCGCGCGGAAGGCTGCGCAGTAATACAATTCGGTAAAGCTCTGTACGCGGCGTATTATGTCTCAATCACACGTTAGCATGTTCGTGTCGCTATCTCTGTCTTACATGCGCTAAATTTCGCAGAGCCTATGTTCAGACGCGCCAAGATACGTCGGCCGTACTGTACCTTTTAGTCAAATGGTGACAAACTTTTATTAACATCTAGTTTGTTCATAAAAATTTGGAATGTATTTAAAACCCTTCCATCCCTCACATATAATAAAAAACGTTTGTATCTCATTCAACAAAAACAAAAAAAAACGCGAACAAAAAATTACTCCTCATGTCATACGCAGCGTATAGCAACTTTTATAATGAGAGTATCATCCTTGACGAACCCGTTCCTAACTACGTCACTGACCACTGCATACTCCGTGTAGCCGAAGCCGCGCACGCAGATCTCGGCGGTAGGCCTCCGGAAGGCCACGAGGGTGGAGTTGGACATCATGGTGTCCCGCTGCGTGAGGTCCTGGTCCAGCTGGTTGATCATGGCGAAGGAGATGCGGCCGTTGAAAGGCCACTCGAGACATTCGTCGTACTCAGTCTTCATTAGATGCACGTGCAGGGCGAAGCATAAAGGGTTTTGTGGTGATATGTTTAGCCGGACGCAGAATCTGAAATGTTTACATGCTATTTGTGACTTCGCGATACCTTTATACGTACGTTACAATAACTGCAAAAAGTAAAATTTTAATCCGCACTGAAGCATCATGGTGTATGATCTAGGCCTCCCTTAATGTTCGGTTTACATGTATTAAGTAGTTAAGTAGTTAACTAAATTTTAAGTAAATTAATACGTGTAAACGGACAATTCAGTAGTTTAGTAATCAAGTAGACAAGTAATTTAGAAATTTTTCTATTTTCTGTTAAGTAGGTGGGCGGGGCTTATCACTTAAAACATTTGGACAGGCACTTTTAAGTTAAAATTTACTTAAAATTTAGTAAAATGCTTAAGTAATTAAGTAGAATTGTATGAACTAAAGAGCTTTACTAAATTATTACGTGTGGACGCACACTAAAAATTATTCACTTAAAATTTAGTTAAAATTTACTTAACTACTTAATATGTGTAAACCGAACATAAGAGAGACCCGTCTTTAGTTTTGGACTTACCTGTACCCATTCGGCGAAGTATAAAATCCAGGACTGTACAACATCTTGTAATGGTCTTTGAGCATAGCGTTTAGCCTCGCGCTGAAGTTGTCGATCTTCCATATATAGTTCCCCATGCAGTACCGCAGCAACATGTCGTGGTTCTGCTTCATCTTGGCCACCGCGAACGCTGACAGCTGCTTCGATATGTTGGCGATCACTATGTCCTGCTCTCGGTTGCGTTGTTCTAGAACCACCACGCGTTCATACAAGGCTCTGTAACGATCAAGTATCATAATCATTGGTTAGCAATAAAAATAAAACGAACAGAATAAAGTTGACGAACCGCATGGCGTAGTAGTTGTGATGCCGCCGGACAGATTTAAGTCCAGGATTCGATTCCCAGCTAGTCAGAAATTTGAATGAGGACTTTGAGTTTCTGTTTTAGATTTGAGTGTGTGCAATGTGTGTTGTACATATGGCACCCACGACAGGGAATCTTGTGTACATTTATGTTGAATACCTGCAGGTCTTTTTACTAAAAGATTCACTTTTCATATGAAAGGCAGTATTATGCCTCTTGCTAATAATACTTGCTATCATGTCAAGAAGGAAAACCTAGAAGAATACGACACCTGATAAGTGCACTGGTATTGTTAAGCGGCGCCGCACTCTTGGCACCGTTCTTGTCCGGTGCCTCCCACAGACACATGGCCTCCTGCTCCTTGGCGTCGATGCTCGCGTTCGATAGATCGTTGTCGATCTTCATCTCTGAGTACGCATTCATGAGATACTGAAATTGATACATTGGGAAAATAAGTTGCAAGTTATACACATTTAAGCACTAAATATGAGAGAGATAACTAACAGGAAGAAAAAGTTTATGTATCAAGAGATAATATCATCATCTTCGTCCCCTTCTTATTGTATAACGACTCGCGTGGCGTAATAGTTACTATGCTAGACCGCCATGCCAAGGGTCGTGGGTTTGATTTCCAGCGAGGCGGAAATTTAAATGATAAGTGTGTGTGTTGTCCATGGCACTCTCGACATAGGGAATCCTGGTGTGGGATATTTGATGGTCGGCTTTTGATAAAAATTATATAAAATCATGTTTATTATGATGACTTGTTTCCGACTACTTGACCTATTAACTGCATATAGTACTTACACTCATATGGCTCTGCACATCATTATGCAAATGCTTGTTCATTTCCTCTTGACTGTCGAAGGTTTCCTTGCAGCCCACAGCTTGGAAGGAGCAGGGTACTCGGACGTCGGACTGCATGGAGGCTTCAGGCTGGTTGTACTTGCACTCCGCTATGTGCGCGTCCAGGTCTAGAGGTGTTACTTTAACTGTGCAACCTGTAAATAATTTTATGGGTTGTTTTATGGTCTATGGGTACATTTAACAGATGAAACGATGCATATGGTCAGTTACTTAAGGAAATCAGGAGAATAAAGGTTAAGACCAAATAGTACAAGTAAAGTTTATTAAACAGAGTTCTGTAACTTTACCGTATATAACATTAAATAGACAAGTTTATTCACAATTATTTTCAGTTGCCTGAAGAAACTTGAGAAAGGTGTTGAAAGAAATGTGCCATTCCACTTTCATTGCACACAATGGACTTTATAAACCAGGTTATATTGATTGAAACAAAAAGCCCTTACCTTTAGATGTAAATGGACATGACATTCTGTGCTCTTGAATCTCCCTCTTAGTGTAGTTGTCTGGGAATATGTCCACTTTCATACTGAGGTTTATGTTGTCTATTGGGCAATGTCCGCTATTTCTGTAAAATAATCATTCATTCTTCATTACTGCACTACACTGGGAACTGGAGCTACTCAAGCTGTATCTTAAGGTATTGTAGTGCTGATATCAATTTTAAAAACAAATATAAACAGCTTATTATTATTACTTGAGCTTTCGGGTTTGGGACAGCTATCCCAGGGTCCACTGCAACCAGATTTGATCTATTGTAGCCATACCCGTTTTGGAGTTTGATTTGGTCTCCAAGTCCCATTGCCCGGACGAATAGTAGGATATTCCTAGGTTACATTTCTTTTACTAGGCTGGGTGGGATTAGGTAGCCTCCTAGGGTTTAGATAAGACTCCTAGGATAGACAGCTTAAGCTCAGAATTAATAAATAAATAAGAACATACTGCAACCATGAAGTGATGCAGCTTTTACAAAATTTATGGCCACACGTGGTGATGACTGGGTCTCGGAGCCAGTTGAGGCAAACTGGACATTCATATCTCGACTCCGGCTGGTCACTGTCAACTGTTTCAGTTATTGCAGTGATGCCCATAGGCTGCAAGTCAATTTTATCATAATTAATTTATATTACTAATGTTTAATTACATAAATAATAGGTGATTGGTAAAAGTGATAATCTATAAAGTATCTGTTGGAGTTATCCATTTGTTAGATAAAAATTCTTAGATTGGATGTAAAGAATGGACTTAATATGTTTTTTCAATGAATTTGTAGCCCAATTTGTTACTATGAATTGTCTAGTTTTCTATTTATTTCTAGCTGTATATTTTTTTACTGAATATTTTAAAAATTTATGTTAACGATGAGTAACTTACGTCCCAACTCAAAGTCACTAATGGTTACTTTAATCACTCCTTAGTAAAGAAACACTAAACAAATTCTGTACTTAGGAGCGATTTAAGTAACCATTAGTGACTGTCGAGTTGGGGCGTTAATCAGTTACATGTATTGCCATAGCTTCTCGTTTACCAAACTCATGCGCAGGATTCTAAGTGTACTGTCAATTGTGTCATTGTCCATGAATTTTAATAAGGTATCATTAGTCACAACAAAATAGAATTAACTAGCATTCTTGGAGCCATGAAAGAATTGCAGTACAAACTTCAGATACATGAAATATATCAACAATTTAACTTCAATTTCCAGTAAGGAGATATTTTGTTTAGAGATTTTTAAACCTTTGCTCTGTTTTAGATATTCGCAGCCTTTGCTAGTATGTAACGTTACAAAATTATTCACAACTTACTGCGATTCCTTCGGACGCATTTTTTGTTTTGTTCCTATCCATTACAAAAAAGGACATTGCACTAATTATTGCGATAACGTTCAACTACTTCAAACAATATTTATTAACGCAAAAATTAAAAGATGACGAAAATTAAACTTCTATTTGTTCATGTTGTATTTTAATGAATGTCAATCAGTGTTGCCAATGAAATTTTTTGGAAGGCCGTGTACATGAGATAAAAAAGCCGTGTTTGTATGGAAAAAGATCAACTTTGGGCCGTGTCCACCGCTGCTAATATATTATGCTATCCAATTATGCCAATATATACCATCGGTTCCAGCGCTCGGACTAAAAAAAAAAAAAAAAAAGGTCATCAGCAGTGAATTTCATGTCCACAAAACAAGGAACACTCTTAATTAGCCTAAGTGACACTGTTTTAAGGGTTTAATATTCGTTAAATGTCTGCAAAAATAATAAATAACAGAAAGATCGTAGAATTTGCGAAAAGCCGTAGAATTTGCTACGGCCCTAGGGTTCGGGCCGTAGACCGTAGATTTTGTGATTTTTTGGCCTGAAAGCCGTAGAACACGGTAATTGCCGTAGCATTGGCAACACTGATGTCAATTGTCAATTTTGTCAGTTATCTTGTCAAGTCAGTCAAATGAACTCAAATCAGTCAAAATCCTTGAATTCTACGTCAAATAATATTGTCTGTCATTGTCAAAGATTCAGTAATGTGAATGTCACATTAAATTGACATTCACATTACTGAATCTTTGTTGTTGACAATGCTATTTGACGTAAGATACGAAGCTTCTGACGTAAGGCCGGATGTATTGTACGTTGGTCTTAACCAAGAATATTATAGTCTAACTGGATAATAATCTTCGTAGAGGTCCTTTAAAACTTATGAAGATGCCATACAATATAATTTCCACAGATTTATAAAACAAAAGGAGTAATTTCACTATTTCACTCAAATCTAAAACTCAAAGCATAATTACTCAGAACTCAGATTACTTTAATCTGAGCATAATTACTATTCTCAGTCAAAACCCTTGTCTAGAGGCGTTGGTTGGGCTTTGGTCAGCTTTTTTTGGCCAGGGCGAAGTTTGAGCGAGATCTGACTAATAGTTTTTGAGTTATTCCTAATTTTGAAGTCGGTTATTTTTTAGAATTGCAGGGTTCGACCCTTATTATGTTTACATAGTATCTATTGAGTATCTACCTATACTTGTTTACACTGCAGTTTACAATGCAGTTGTAGCTGCCTGACGCAGCTATCATTATACCTACCGAATACCTCCTATTAATACTTACGCAGTTACCAATACCTTCTCAATACCTACATATTTACCTTACCGAAACGTTACCTGGATATCAATTACCAATAGGAAAGAATAAATACAACAGCCTAACTTATATTTCAAGCTAAGTAAAACAAACACCTCAGGGGAAATATATTTATTTGCTTTGACGTTCTGTTAAGAAACGAATGACGTCTGTTTAAGAAACAAGATAAGCGCAGTCCGTCAGCATCTTCCTCGTTCCTCTTCATCAGTCTTCAAGCCACAAGATCTCATCTTCGAAGCACCCGGCACCCGGCAGTTATCTTCATAGGTATATATCTTCACGCCCGTGTCATGTGTCCGCGCTCGCAGCTTGCCGTGAAATGTACACCCATTTGAGCCTCGCGCAATATTTATAACATCGCCTCGCGCTTGCGAAGGAGAGCGGCGATGTTAGAACGAGATGGCAATACTTAGCGACAGATATAGCGTTATTGTTACAGGAGTGAACGAGACGGCATGCAAATAATCATTGTTAATTTTATTACCCTATACACGTGTTTTATAATCCTATTTGTTATTGGTCTATCTTTTTACTGTAAATTAATGTAGCTATTTTTATTGGTCATTCTTCTCTACAATTTTTGTATATAAACCCGTTCATTTTTTACCAAAATATATTCCTCCGATAACCAGCAGAAGTATCATTACAAGCAACCTTCCTGATACAACATTAGAAGACCTTCACTGAAGATCCTCTACATTGGTGACCTCCGAAGAACCTCTGCACTCTGGAAGAAGACCTCCTTCTCAGAAGAATCCCTGCTGGACCAACCTACGCCGGTGACTCTCAAGCAAGTCACCCGACACGAGGAATCCCTGCTCGACGAATCCCTCGTCGAAGCACTGCGAACGACACCCTGCTGATCCGTCCCTGCTGAAGTCACGCTTCACACTAGGCCTACCTACCTACCGCAACCTGTCGTCAACCCATCGCCATGGAGAAACACGCACAGCACGCCGAAGCCACTTCCCAGCCTCAGACCCAATCAGCATGTCCACAGCCGCAGCAACCCGAAATCGCTGGAATAGCTCTTTCCATGCGTATCCCGCCATTCTGGAGAGACAAGCCACGACTATGGTTTATTACTTTTGAGGCAGCGACCAGCGAACTCAAAAGAGGACAAAACCAACTCGCCCAGATGGTAATTGCACAGCTGGAGAAACAGGATATTGAGCAGATTTCAGACCTGTTATACGACCCGCCAGCTACAGAACAATACACCACGTTGAAGAATCGACTCATATCAGCTTACGAGGAATCGGACAACCGCCAACTTCAAAAATTATTATCAGAAGTCGAGTTAGGTGACCAAAAGCCTACTCAACTACTACGACGAATGCGAAGCCTGGCTCGAGACAAAGTCCCAGATTCAACTCTCCGACTCATGTGGTCAAACCATTTGCCGCCACACGTCCGTTCAGTACTTACCGTCAGCGAATCATTCTCCACGAAGACATCGCTCGACGAACAAGCACTTCTTGCCGACAAAATGATGGAGAACACGAACAATAACATCTCAGCCGTCGATTCATCAAAAAATCCTGAAACGCAATTTTTAATTGAAGAAATTCGAAAACTATCAATTGAAGTTGCCGCTATCAAGAATTCACAGAATAATTTCCATTCATTCAAAAATTACAACTCATCACAAAATAGTACTACGCCGCACGCCTACAATAATAATAGTCGAAGACCATTCGCCCGCCAAAACCGACATCGATCTACGAGTCGCGACAGGTCAATACCTACACGCCAGCGAAGCGAGTCAAGATCGACGTATTGCTATTATCATCGACGTTATGGTTCAGAAGCCCGAAAATGTACGAAGCCATGTACTTATAAGCAAGAAAGTACCAAGTCGGAAAACTGAATCATACGTTAGCCGCGGCGGAACCTAGCGTATCAGATATTAACTACCGCCTATTTATTACCGACAAGAAAAACAATATGAAATTTTTAATCGACACAGGAGCTAACATATCCGTAATACCTCCGTACAAAGGTCAACAACAAAGCCCTTTGAATTTTCAACTTTACGCGGCGAACAACACCGTCATACCTACCTACGGAGAGAAAACATTGGAACTCGATTTTAACCTACGTCGATTATTTAAATGGAAATTCATCGTCGCGAAAGTGAGCAAGCCTATCATTGGAGCCGATTTCCTACGACATCACCAACTCATCGTCGACTTGAAAAATAAAAAACTAATAGATGGTATTACCAACCTATCATCGCAGTCATACGTAGAAGCATCAAACATACCTACTATACGAAGCGTCGATATTCAAGATAAATACCACAACATTTTATCGGAATTCCCCGGTACTACAAGAATTTCATCAATGAAACTTACATCCATTCATAACGTCGAACACTATATTGAAACTACGGGAGCCCCGTTACATTGTCGTGCGCGCCCAATCGCCCCTCATCGATATGAAATAGTGCGAAAAGAATTCGAGAATATGATTGAACAAGGTATTTGCCGTCCAAGCAAGAGTCCTTGGTCATCACCACTTCATATCGTACCCAAAAAGAACGGTGACATCAGAGTTTGCGGTGATTATAGAAGATTAAACGCAATCACAACGCCTGACAGATACCCAATACCGCGTATCAAAGATTTCACGTATCAATTGTCACAGAAAAATATCTTTTCAACTATTGATCTCAACCGAGCATATCAACAAATCAATGTTCGCGAAGAAGATATACAGAAGACCGCTATCATCACTCCGATGGGACTATTTGAATTTCCCAAGATGCCACCTGGACTACGGAATGCAGCTCAAACTTTTCAACGTTTTATTCACGAAGTTTTACAAGGACTGGATTTCGTTTATGCATTTATTGACGATCTTTTAATCGCAAGTTCCGACGAAAAAACGCACGAACAACACTTACGTACGGTGTTACGTCGATTGGAAGATAATGGAATCACCATTAATCCATCAAAATGCGTATTTGGACAACCTGAAGTCAAGTTTTTGGGTTACTCAGTCAACAGCCAAGGAATCAAACCGCCTGTCGAAAAAGTAAAGGCAATATCACAGTTTCCGAAACCGAAAACTATTGAAGAGCTTAGGCGCTTTCTCGGAATTATCAATTTCTATCGTGACCACATTCCGAAAGCCGCTGAACTTCAAGCTCCACTCCATGCCTACCTCCACAATTCAAAGAAGCGTGATAAAACTATCATTCAATGGACCGAAGACTCAACTAAGTCATTTGAAGCGTGTAAAACTGCAATTTCAAACGCTACTTTACTCGCACATCCATCTCATCACGCAAAGCTCGCTATCTTCACCGACGCATCTGATCTATCCGCTGGAGCCGTTTTACAACAATACATCGATAACAAATGGCAACCACTGGGATATTTTTCGAAAAAGTTTTCAAGTACACAGCGAAACTATAGTACATTCGATCGAGAACTACTCGCCATCTACATGTCTATAAAGCATTTTCGAAAAACTTTTGAAGGACGAAGCCTCATCATCTTCACTGATCATAAACCGTTAACTTACGTACTTCAAAAACCTCCTTCAACTTCAGAGACACCGCGCCGAGCGAGACAACTAATCTTCATTACCGAATTCACAACGGATATTCGACACGTCAGCGGAAAAGATAACGTAGTTGCCGACGCATTGAGCCGAATACCTATCGAGAGTATCACATGCCCTACCGCTATTGATTTCGAGAAGATCGCAGAAGCTCAACAAGAAGAGAAAAGTACCATAGATCAACTTTCGAAACAGAGTAATCTATCACTCAAACTAGTTACTCTACCAAATTCACAAAAATCTATTTATTGCGAGACATCAACATCGTTCATTCGACCATACGTACCAGAGAAATATCGACAACTCGTTTTCAACGCGCTACATAATGTCAGCCATCCTGGTATACGAACAACTCGAAAACTGATAACTCAAAAATTTTTTTGGCCGTCAATTAACACAGATGTCGCAACGTGGGCAAAACAGTGTATTCCATGTCAACAATGTAAAGTACAGCGCCATACAACGAGCAACGTTACATCGTTTTCATCAGCTGATCGTTTTCAACACGTCCACATCGACGTAGTTGGACCGCTTCCACCATCACCCGAAGGCTACAGATACCTGGTTACAATGATCGACCGAGCAACTAGATGGCCAGAAGCCTTACCGACTGATGACACGTCCGCCGACTCAATCGCTAAAATATTTTATGAGCACTGGATTATACTTTTTGGTTCACCGAAGTTGATAACAACCGATCAAGGAAGAAACTTTGAAAGTCGCCTTTTCAACAAACTACTTAATATCATGGGAACTCAGAGAATACGTACAAGTCCGTATCACCCTCAGTCAAACGGTATGGTAGAAAGATGGCACCGAAGTTTGAAAACCGCACTGAAAACTCGTCTATCAGAACGTACTAAGTGGATAGACGAATTACCTACAGTACTTATGGGTTTACGCGCAATACCTCGTTCCGACTCAGGTGTTAGCGCCGCAGAACTTACCTACGGTTACAACTTACGTTTACCATCCGATTTCTTCACTACAACTATAGATAAGGAACAAAATCTCGACTATGATTACGTCACACAGCTACGTAATACAATAAACTCGACGAAACCATCCTTACCTACAACCGCACATAGTAACAAGAAACCTATTTTCATTCACAAGGATCTACAAAACTGCGAGTATGTTTTTATCAGAATTGACGCCGTAAAAACGCCTTTAATGCCTACGTACGAAGGTCCATACAAAGTATTAGAGCGGAATAACAAAACATTTAAACTTTTGTTACCCGAGAGGCGATCTGCAGTTATTTCGATCGACCGTCTCAAACCCGCCTACACAATCAGTACTCCAGAGGACTCAACATCTGAAGCAAGCACTCAGGATACCTCAGCTACATACTCACAGACACCAGCGAAAACCAACGATGGAACTACAAGTACCTACTCAAGCTCCAGTACATCGTCAAGCCCAGTTAAGTCATCAATTCTGAAGACCACTAGACTTGGACGCACCAGCAAGCTTCCGGTACGCTTTCGCTAGGGGGAGAGTCATGTAGCTGCCTGACGCAGCTATCATTATACCTACCGAATACCTCCTATTAATACTTACGCAGTTACCAATACCTTCTCAATACCTACATATTTACCTTACCGAAACGTTACCTGGATATCAATTACCAATAGGAAAGAATAAATACAACAGCCTAACTTATATTTCAAGCTAAGTAAAACAAACACCTCAGGGGAAATATATTTATTTGCTTTGACGTTCTGTTAAGAAACGAATGACGTCTGTTTAAGAAACAAGATAAGCGCAGTCCGTCAGCATCTTCCTCGTTCCTCTTCATCAGTCTTCAAGCCACAAGATCTCATCTTCGAAGCACCCGGCACCCGGCAGTTATCTTCATAGGTATATATCTTCACGCCCGTGTCATGTGTCCGCGCTCGCAGCTTGCCGTGAAATGTACACCCATTTGAGCCTCGCGCAATATTTATAACATCGCCTCGCGCTTGCGAAGGAGAGCGGCGATGTTAGAACGAGATGGCAATACTTAGCGACAGATATAGCGTTATTGTTACAGGAGTGAACGAGACGGCATGCAAATAATCATTGTTAATTTTATTACCCTATACACGTGTTTTATAATCCTATTTGTTATTGGTCTATCTTTTTACTGTAAATTAATGTAGCTATTTTTATTGGTCATTCTTCTCTACAATTTTTGTATATAAACCCGTTCATTTTTTACCAAAATATATTCCTCCGATAACCAGCAGAAGTATCATTACAAGCAACCTTCCTGATACAACATTAGAAGACCTTCACTGAAGATCCTCTACACAGTTATAACATTGCGATTATCTGAGGCTCAGGCGCCAGACTAGACGTTGGGTAGGTAGTAATAGATAAATACTATTGTCTTCTGTGTTAATAGTAAGGTACTTAAGTTAGGATTGCCACCGGTTAGGATTTGTCCGGACTTTGAATTTGTCCGGTTTTGTAACCCTGACTTAACTGGACTTGTTCAATATAATTTAAAATTTACAAAAGTAGGAATCAATACAGTACAGGAGTGTACTAACTACATCCGTACATTATGGTAATTTTTTTTGGTGTAACCTTGAGCCTGACAACTGCAGCTATGTTCATGATTCGCTATTTGTATCACATTCAAAAATGGCCATTATTGGAACCTCTATTTTCTGTAAACAGCTGGACACTTTTTCAACTTTCCCTTCATATGAGATGGCGCTCCTTCTCTATATCAATGCTCCATGGTTTACATAGCAACAGCAACTCACTACACTGGATAATG
Source organism: Thymelicus acteon (assembly GCA_951805285.1). Classification (NCBI taxonomy): domain Eukaryota; kingdom Metazoa; phylum Arthropoda; class Insecta; order Lepidoptera; family Hesperiidae; genus Thymelicus; species Thymelicus acteon. The sequence continues at coordinate 3,898,308 of OX638219.1, forward strand.
ATAGTTTATGTCATGAGGACTGCCAGTGACTGCACGTCACTCTACGCATTGTATGCTAATGCCAATTTTGATATCTTGTAACTCGTATCCGGCCAAGACAATAAAGAGCCCTTATCACGCAGGGACGGGTTAGCGCAATAAAGTTAGTATTCATCATTGGTCTGAATACCTCGTATAAATTCAATTGTTTTTCTATTGGGACATTATTGGGTCACCAACACATCGTCGTCATTTTTGGTTATTAATAGAAGTGTAAGCCTGCGCAGGTGACGTGCCTACTTTTGTCCGCGGAGTACAATTTCGCCTGAACCGCAAAAAAGAAAGAAACAGAGAGCATATCAGGACTCAACGCTCATCTGTAAAAACCTTACTTATCTATACATCTATATCTATACATCTTTAACTATACAAATAAATAAAATTGGAGTGTCTGTTTGTAATATTAAAATAACCACTTTTTACTAAGTGCATTTGGATGTATACAATATATACCAAAACAACATTTTTTAAAATTTTTGTCTGTCTGTCTATCTGTCTGTCTGTCTGTTTGTTCCGGCTAATCTCTGAAATGGCTGGTCCGATTTTGACGGGACTTTCACTGGCAGATAGCTGATGTAACAAGGAGTAACTTAGGCTACTTTTATTTTAGAAAAAAAAATTAGTTTGTTAGGCGACACGAAGTTCACCGGGTCAGCTAGTTATAAGTACTATTATTTTATCTGTGCTACAACATTATCAACACGCTGCTATCCCGCGCATAATGCATTGCTTTGTTAGTAAGATCATGGTGGGCCTCACCTTTCTTTGTAAGCGTTATCTGTTCGTTTGTAAACGATGCAAAGCGAAGGTTTCATCCTTCACCCTTCTTCACTCCATTCATCCATCTTGGGATGACCATACCGAGACTGAATCCTGTTAGTGTTGACCTAAAAATTCTGATTTTCCCACCCCTGGGGAAAAAACTGATTTGCCCTCCCCTGTATCAAAAGCTGGGAGTCCAAGTCCTCTTCGTTTTATTAAGATCGCTGGGCTTTGTGGACTCTAGTTTAATATTGAATATTCAAGCAGGTAGATAGTAGAGAGAGATTCGATATGGTGTGGTAAAGTTCTCTACCTCTCTGGTTAACTATCACCATGTTTTAAGCTAGAATCAATTGGGACTAAAATGAATAGAATAAATAGAATAAAATGTTTTGGGACCTTTCGGCTGCAGTTTCAGAGAGACGGTAAAGAAATTTACCAGTTTTTACACGCTTTATAATATTCACCTGTATTGTTTGTAACTTGTTTCCGACTCCTTTGGACTTGATTTTGACCCACTTCAAACGGTCAGATTTCTTTCAAACTTAGTAGACTTATCGAGGACTGATGACAATTCAATATTTAAAGAAAAAAGGTAAGAAAGAAAGAAAAAACCTAAATTTCATTTCAAAAAATCAAACTAAAAAATGAAAAACTAAATAATATTAAAAAAAAACTAAAAACACGTTTTTATAGAAAATCCAACTAAAAAACAAAAAAAATACATGAATTAAGAATCGTTTAATTGTAATAAATGCGTGGGGTGCATGGGGTCAATGAGTAGAAAGAATGAATAATATTTAAAAAAACACTCCACGTTTTTTTTACAATTACGTGTGATTGTATTGTAAACGCTCATTTACACGCGCGTGTCACGGACCGTCTCGTGGCGCGTCCGTAAGCCACGCCCCCTACGACTGTCTCGTGGCTCGCGCGCGCGTGTAAATGGGGTATAAGAATCGTGATTCTTAATTCAAATTTATTTTATATTTTTTAATAGGATTTTCTTGGCTGACTAACGGCTGTTCTATCTATCAGAAATTATCAGTTACCTAGCAGCTGTCAAGTCACATTGTAGTGTTCGTCGTTATTACTTTACCTGCTAAGTTTGCCACATATTTATTGATGTCAATTTACAAGTTATGAGGTCCTCGCGTGCAAAACTATACTTACAGCAAAGCGTGTCATTGCCACCCGATCGCTGTACACGTTCCTACGAAAAGATTTATCAAATTAAACGGTTTCAATTTCTTAAAACTCAGAAATTGAAGTTGCTAACACTCTTGAATGATCAGATTAAAACTTCACAACGAAATTCTGAGGTTCTTCGCTTCGAAGTACTGTAACAGATATAACAATGTGAAAGTTTAAAATGGATTTTACAAACATCTGTTTTGTAATAAGTAAGTACAAAATATTTGCTAAGAATACAATAAGTGAGGAAGTTATACTGCAGTTGTGCAATGAGGATTTACAGCTAGATAACACGATTAGCATCTTCTAAACAATGAATCATCTGATACTGTAAACTCTGTAAAGTGTTATTTAATAAAACTAAACAAGTCTGGGTTCTTAATATTATCCAAAAAATCTAAATTCATAAACATAACCATACTCGCTTATTATGCCACTGATTCCCTTACGCTCGTCATTTGCTCCTTCTACCATTTTAGAAAGGTTCTATTAGAAGGAGGAGAAGGTACGGCAAAAAAACTCCTCAGTAGATATTTTTAAAGTGAACCCTTCTTTAGCATCGTTGTTATTTGAAAGTCGATGAAACGAAAATAGGACAGTAAAAAGAGACAGACACAAATTCATAAGATTTAACGTGGGAGAAAATGAAATAGGAAGCATTATAGTGTTTCTTATGTTCGTGTTACTTTAAAAAGTGCTACGTTGTATTACTTGTATTCATAGATGGCGCGAGGAAAAGATAGAAGATTCGTTTTATTGATGGATAGATTTAGCTAGCTGCTCATTTTATTCTTCATATTATGTTAAGAGATGGCGTTAGTTACCACTGTTTTTTTATTTTATTTAGTAAAAAAAGTTTTTGAAAGATAATTAAAACTGATTAATGCGTAATGAGAAGCGCTCATAGCCCGGCGGATTGCGTCGATTCTAAGCAATCGACAAAGCGGGCGCGGTCGGTAGTTGGATGGGTGACCGCTAGTGGCAAAAAATTCTTGAGCGTTTCCGTGCTTCGGAGGGCACGTAAAGCTGTCGGTCCCGGTTGTTATCGTAAGATATCGTAAGATAAGCAGTCGTTAAGCCATGTCGGAGGCCCTCGGGCGGCATGAAAACTTCCGACACTTGGGTTGGCCACTAACCCCTCCACCAATCCGCACTGGAGCAGCGTGGTGAAGTATGCTCTAGGCCTCCTCACGAGGAGAGACCCGTGCCCAGTAGTGGGCCATTAAGGGGTTGAAGCCAAATTAAAACTGATACACGTTATTAAATTAATACCTTTATTTTTGAAGGTTTCACTTCTACCACGTGTGAATTGCACACATTTTATTTTTTTCTTATTTATCGTTGCAGTGTGATAAGCTAATAGTTATAGTAATTGCGGTGCGACTGCCGTGACCTTATGGCTGGTCCTAGATATGTACGTAGGTATACGTACATTGTAGGTGCGCATGCGCATGTAACTGTTATGTTGCAATTTAGCAACCTCATAGTTTGCATTGTTTGTTTATCTTTTTACTTGTCGACACGCTCATCACATGTAAAAGTAACTAGCTGACCATGTTTTATAACAATTGTTAACTAATGCTTTGACTAGCGGTTATTATGACATTTGTTGTTAATTTAATTTCCGACATGTATCGTTAGATCAAATTATCCGATAGGATAAAGTGAATAGGCTCTGATAAGGTCAGTGCGCTATATTATCCAAGACTTACTATCAGGTGGAATTGAAGTCAGGTACTAAGTTATTATATTTCTAAACAGATTAAAAATATGTAAATTGAATAGTATAGATTTTATATTATACATTTATGTCTATTTTTTTAAAGTTTAATGTTATTAAGCTCCCGACACTGCGACATGTATAGAGCCGGGTTTTCTTTAAAAATGTTGGGTACTACTTGGCTGGCGTTAAAACTACATTGTAAAATCTACGGTAAACAGATTTATGGTGGAATCAAATCATGTAATTCCAGCCCACACTCTCCAAAATGTATCCTGTAGAACACCGAGAGGCTGGCAACTCTGCGCCTGTGCTCGAGGCTCTGATTAGGGTCACCAATAAGCTAAGCCTTTTAGCACGCCTCTCCGTTGAATCCAATGCTGACAGGTGGCCGATGTAGAGTTAATCACTTTTAACTAACATTTGGTAGAGCTAACAAATGTTGCGTAGCGTTCGCCTTATCCTACGAAAAGCGACGCTACGGCCGTTGTGGCTTTTATTTATATCGCTTATTTAACATCGACAGCCCATATTATACCATATTCATCAAAAAGTCAAGGAAAACTTAGGTTATTCAACTAAAAAAAAATATCAGTTACGTTATTACTCGTAATAGCTGTATCGTACAATTTATGCCTATGAAAATTTGGCTCGATTACCGGAAAAAATTATAAATCGCGGTTGTATTTGGGTTACTGTACTATTGGAATTCTGTGAAGTCACTGACATGCTTGCCGATACACAAAATGATGTTTTTATATAATAATATATTATCTGCTATTTTATATATTTGCGTACAGAATAAAATAAAAAAATCTATTACGATTATTTTATAACATTCTATTGTACTTAAAGAGATACATATTATTTTTTAGAAGTCGCCTCAAAGGCAGAATGGCTTCAACCTATTAACGGCTCACTACTATGCACGGGTCTGTTCAATCCACCACGCTGCTCAAGTGTCATTTGGTGGAGGGGTTAGTGGCCAACCCAAATGTTGAAGTTTTCATGTCACACGAAGGCTTTCGGCATCCCATAACGACTGTTATCTAAGGATAACAACCGGAACCAGAGCCGGCGTTGGGGGGGGGGGGGGGGGGGCGAGGTGGGGCGATGGCCTAGGGCGCCAAATTTGGAGGGGCGCCACATTTGGGGTGAGGAGTAAAAAAAAAGGAAAAATAAAATTCTAAACGTTCCCATTGGTTCAGTACAAAAAATTTCGAGCAAAAAAATCTCGATTTTTGAATTCTTATGTGGGCGCCACAATATTCTTGCCTAGGGCGTCAGTGGTAACGCCAGCACGGACCGGAACCGATGGCTTTGCGTGCTGTCCAAAACACGGAAGCGCTTAAGAACTTTTTGCCTTCTAGTATGTTATGGAAAATAATATGATAATACGATAATTCATGTATAAAATTATTAAGTACTAACAATAAGTAAAAAGTCAGAATTTGTATAAACTTGAAACATAACTTGTTCGATTCTAACTTGTAGATTAATTATGTAATATCGATAAATAGAGGTTCCCCGACGAGTCCCCAGTATGTACCTGGTCTATCATAAAATCAAATCAGTTAAATGGTCGGGAACGTAGTAATTAATTCAGTACATACTATCAGTTCTCGACTCATTTCTATATCACCGGTGCATGTTGTGAGAAATCAGCTTCACGGTAATAGTCGATAAAGCTGCTGTAAATGCATGACATCTAATTTTTATTTTAAAACAAATAATTTATTTACAAAATGAAAGGTTCATTCAAGGTTTAAAATATTTTGTAGATATCAGGCGAACAATTTTACTTATTTTCTAAAAGATAGCTGCCCGCGTCGCTTCGACCAGACTTCGGTAGAGTTAGACACATTGTCAAAAAATTTAACAATTATTTAATAAGGCTTGAATTCCTGAAAGACAGACCGAACTTTATTTTAATTTCGTTAGTGTTAACTTAGTTTTCGAATTTTTTTCCGCTATTTAACGAGGAAGAAGATCTATCTAACTGGGCTTGTTGGGATGTACCTACATCAAGCCCAGTTATCTTGGTATCGATAGCGTATTGTTTACTACGATCGATCATTAATATTGACAAAGCAACAACCTACAGAAGTCGGTAATCTGAACGACAACAAATAGTAGAGGCTGCCGCACGAGTCGATACGGCAGTTTTTGTGCGGGCGGGCAGGGTCGATCAACCTAGTTTAACGGTACGCAGCCAGCCCGTCGCGGAGTGCGGTGCGTCGTGCGGTGCGGTGCGCGATGCGGTGCGGTGTGCGGTGCGGCTTGCGGTGTGCAGTGCGGAGTGTCGTGCGGAGATCGCTTGCATCACCGACCACCGTGTAACTGACTAGCTGTGACATCTTGACGCTTTTTAGACTCGTTAACGCGGCGCGGCGGTCAAAGTCATCTACGGTACCGCTTGTTGTTGAGGCTGTGTTTTGTTTTGTACTTATAGGTACGCTAGATATAAGTGATACATTGTTACAGTAGTTGCTAATACTGTAATGTATTGAACTAATATCGTAGTTTTATTAATCAAATACCAATATTTAAATATAGATGGGTCAATTTCAACAAACACGAGTTTTGCCTAATTACAGTGGCGAATTTAAATTTGCTGTTTCTGATAAATTTTTTTGGCTTAAATAATAGGTAAATATTAGTACTACTTAATCATATACTAGAGATCGAAAGATTTTTGTAAGTTCATGAGATATTTCCATTTGAAATTATCAAATGCCACCGAAATTATTAAAGGACCACCGGAATTAAAATCCGAGCCACCGAAATTGATTAAATTTAAACCTGCTGTTTCTAATACATTTTATTTGGCATAAATAATATGTAAATAGTAGTAATAATTAGTCACATAGTAGAGATCGAAAAAAAAAGTATTAGTTCCGGAGATATTTTGAAATTACATTATCAAATGCCACCAAAATTAGGACCACTGGAATTAGAATCTGATCCACCGAAATTGATTATGCCAATGAGAAATAATAAAGGCAAGATCATATTTTAATACTTTAAAGATACATTTTGAAGAGTAGGAGTTTAGATGAACGGACTCCTTTAAGCGGTGATTAGACACGCTTGTGTTTCTGTGGCCTATTAGACCAGTGCCGATAGCTTCAAAAACGGTAAAAAGTAAAAAAATATATATAGTAGGATGAAACCCATTGCAAAAGGAAGAGAATATAACAAAAATAAAAGGGAAATAAAATACGAGCGATCTGAGGTCAGGAAGTGGGGGGAGGGGGGTTTAAGGGTAAAAAACGGTTTATTTTGATTTCCGGAAAAACTACAAGTCCTATTGAAAAAAGTTAAGTGGCAAAGTTGTAGGTAATAAAAAGATCTACAACTTTTAGTATTTACACTTTTTTACATAACCTCAAAATATATGTGAAAAATTCAAATAACCAAGTTTTTGGTTTTTTATTTTTATCTTTTATAAAAAAAATTCACGAAATTTAGTGAAAACTTACCTTTGTATGTCCTTAACATACTGTAATTTTTTTCATTTAAAATATTTCTTTTTTCACTTATTTTGACTTAATATCGAAACAGCAACCTAATTTTCAATCGAAAATTCTCACGTCAAAATATCTACTTTTTAAAAAATCGATGAGATAAAATAAATAAACTATAAACTACTAACTACTACTACTACTAACTGCTAACTATAAACTACTATGGTAAATGTTCTCCGAAAATGCAATGAAACGACAACTATTTTCGCATGTTTTTGTCTAGCAAAGTAACATGGAATCTTACGTTTTTCGATTAATTAAAGTGTAAATATTAATAAATAGCTCAAAATTGTACACAATGATTGACAAAAAAAAATTAAAAACTCGAATCTGAAATTTTTTTGCGAAAATAGTTGTCGTTTCATTTTTACCAAATTTCGTAAAAATTTTTTTTTTGTAAAAAATAAAAATAAAAAACTAAAAACTTGGTTATTTGAATTTTTCACATAAATTTTGAGGTAATGTAAAAAAAGTGTAAATAAAAAAGTTGTAGATGTTTTTATTACTTACAACATTGCTATTTAACTTTTTTCTAAAGGACTTGTAGTTTTGCCGGAAATTGAGATAAACTATTTTTTACCCTTGAACCCCCCCCCCCCCCTCCCCCACTTCCCGACCTCAGATCGCCCGTAAATTATTTTTCCTTTAATTTTCGTTATATTCTCTTCCTTTTGCAATGGGTTTCATCCTACGATTATTTTTTTTCGTTTCAAAAATTATCGGCACTGGTCTATACACGTCCCTATGCTCTTTGGTTGCCACCGGAGCCACCGAGATTAGGCCACCGGACTTAGAATTAGAGTCAAAACTTTAATTTTAAAGAACACCGTTATTCACAGGTTAACTTTTATTTCACAATTATGGCTGAAAACCTTTAATGGAAGCCTCCATAAAATTTCTTGATAATCTGCTTTGTACTTTTAATAATACACATGACATCGGAATTGGATGATTTTGTATTCCTGCGCCACCGCAGTGAGTACTTACGTGTTTGACAGGAAAATAACGTAGCAAGTCGGTTATCCTAACACGCAGTTTGCAAGAGCACAACTGAACGGTGCGGGGAGAGCCAGTAAGGTGTCTTCCAAATCGTGTTGTAACAAGTAATGAAGTATACAAAATGCGCCACCGGTATTGCTTTTTTTTGTAGGACATTTTTAAGAGATGTTTTAAGAGCTGTTGCACTATCTTAAATTGCTCCGTAAATATATATTAGTTGTGTTATCTAATGTATTTCTAAAAAACATTCCTTTTCAATGAAATTTATTTACCAAAAAAAATTAAATTAATAAAATATGTAAATAAATAGAGTTCGGACAGTACACCGGAATTAGATTTTAGGTCTTAGATATTTTTTTATTAAGAATCTATGTATTAAATACCTTTGAATACTTTGCTATCGTGTAGATCACTATTTAAACTACCTATATAAAATTATGCATAATTGTAGTTTACCTCCACACATTAATTTTCAACCTCGCCGTCACAAAAATGCACTTGGGAAATTCACCCAGATACGTTATGCCCTTACAAATCAACCAAAAAATCTGTTCCGAAAAGAGCTACTACACACACGTTTAGCTTTTGTTTCACTACACCAGTCACATTGGTATAATACATGAAGGCATTTTAACGCTGTATGTCAAATGTCAAGCACTACAGGGGGCTTACCATGAACTCTTAAAACAGGTCAATATTAGCCGATAATTGGCCTGTCCTGCTATATCCTACCATGATCTGGCTAAAACACAGGGCAGCCAGCGACCACGTCACCGTAACAGGACAGTGGTCACGTGACTTCAAAAATGATCTTCTGCCCTGCAATTCGTGTACCATGACGCGATTGTTGACGTATTGACATCCAGAAAGTGGCTTAAGTTAACGTCAAAATATTACAGCCCACCGAAAGTAACATTTATTGTCCTGTTTCGGCTATTTCATTGATGATGATGAAACACAACGGGATGCAGCCATGGCGAATTTCAAATACACCATCATCACAAAATAAATACATTTCATTTGTTTGGAAAATTAAAAAAAAATCATTGCACTTATGCTTTTTAAATTATCGCTCCTATCACACATTTTATTAGACATTTAGACATGTCACTGTGTCAAGTGTCAAGTGGTGTAAGATTACGTTCAAAAATGTAAGCATCACTTAGCAATATTTTTTTGGTAATTTTAGAGAACGAAAGGTTAATAAATCACAACACATAAGTATTTATAACAAATCTCAAAATCTTCAATTGAGATTGTTATATTAAACTTTTAAAAACATCAATATTACGCATTCATTTGAAAACCGGTAAACCGATAAAACGCTCTATTTCAGAACATAATTAGTACAAATCAAGTACCTTGCGTGTCATAGACTAAGATGCAGGACAGAAGCCTCTAGCATTGCAGGTCATCGGTAAACGTTCATAGTACAAAATACACTCCTGTCGGTTTTAGCTACAAGCTGACCTGTCCTGAACATGACACATTTTATTAGAGTTCATGGTAAGGCACCAGACAACAACAAAAACGTGCGTATCGTCTTGCATTGACAGAGCGACTACGATACAACGGTCAATTGCCTATTCTTGCCCTCTTCATCGTCGGCGCGCTAGTGACATAAGTATCTACCTCTTTTTTACATTATCATATTATTGTCAAATACGGACCTTTTGTTCTTATACCCCATTTACACGCGCGCGCGAGCCACGAGACAATCCGCGAGACGCGCGCGTGCGCGCGCGTGTGAACAGGGCGCTCGCGGACCAGACAGCGGCGCGTCTCGTGGCTCGCGGGCTCGCGGCGGGAGCGGTTTGTTAGGCGCGGCCAAAGGGGCTCGCGCGAGCGCTCGCGTGGTGTTCACACGCGCGTAGGGGGCGTGGCTTACGGACGCGCCACGAGACGATCCGCTACACGCGCGTGTAAATGAGCGGTTACGGTTCAACCAAAATACGGATCACAATAACTTGATAGGTAATCTAGAATTCTAGATAACTGATAACCTATTGTGCATTTTATTTCCAATGATTCGGTGGCAAATGCGATGAAAATATTTGTATCGCTTTTGCCGTATTGTCCATCTGCTGATTGTCCATAATACATTTACGTTACAAATTATTTTAAAATCCGGTCAAGTCCGAACCGTTCGTTTGTTGTCTATCAATTGTTAAACTTTATGGTTGTAACTTGATGTAAGTAGTTGTAATGGAAGTAGAAACCCATCCGGGAGTTTCGGATCAGTGAACAGTAGAAAAGTTATAGGAGGTATATGGCGATTTTTTATGGGCTTTACGAAGACTTTCTTAGAAGTCGGTTATTTATTTGATACAATTATTTTTTTACTTGGTATTCCTGTAGTTTAAGAAAAGAAAATATTAACGAGAAAAAATTATTATTTTTGCTCAAATACATTGTATCTACATCGATCAGTTACGGCTTTATTCAATGTATGGAACGAATTTAAACTTCCTGTTTAGTTGTTCTATCGCAGCTTCAAGATCGATGCGTCCGATAAGGATAGCTATCGGCATCGACCGTCCGATCGGGTAACGGTACCCGCACTAGTCGCACTCCAACGACCGTCAGTGACCGTCAGCGTCAGTGATAGGCCGGTAAGGGTATTACTTGGACACTCATTATCCCGATTTATTGATATCGTAATTCAAGTTCTAGTTACACCGTTACTTGCAAGTCTTGCAACGTAATTTGTTAACTAGTAACTGAGGGTAGGAAGTTCTTTTGAAAAACGTATCTGACAAACTTGTATTTTTACTCTTTTTATGGTTGTAATGTTGTAATAATGCACCCATATAACATTATCAACTATAATAAGATTGATATTAACAGTTCAAGAAATCAAAAATATTTTGAATCGAAGCGGAAGGCGCGTTGAGCGGTGCTAACTTCACTTCGCCGCGTTTGGCAGAGTCGTGAAGTCACCCGACCTGGCAAGACACTCACTGAACTTGGTTCTCGGCACTCAAGGCGACAACACGGAACTGTCCCTCCGTTTCGTTTATTTTATAAACATAATTTAGTCCGGTCAATTTAGACATCCAAGGTAACAAAAATTCACGCTAGGCTGAAAATTGGTAGGATTGTTTAAAACACTATTATAAATGAAATGTGAAAAGTTCTCATCGAGTTTTATCATAAAAGTTCATCAAGTTTTATGATAAAATTAGTCCAGGCAAAAATTGTAGATCAGATAATTATCTTTAAAAATGTCTAAATACTTTTTTCCTAAGAGCCACCGTTTTTGAGATATAACGATTGAAAAAGTTGAAAGAGTAATCGTCATAATAATATTATGTATAAGTACACCACGTACTTATACATATATGTGTACATCATTGAGGCTGTAGTGTGTTTAAAAAAAGGTTTTAAAAATAGTAATTTAACTCCACAAGAAGTTATCACCAACGGAATTCTTCTCTCTATATACGGAGCTCCTAAAAAAACTACGTGCTTAAATAAGTTTCGATATGCATGTTTAGTTAAATAATAGTGTTTTGAACAATCTTACCAATTTTCAGCCGAGTGTGAATTTTTGTAACCTCACTGAACAGTAATAAAACGCGATTATTACGAGTTCGCTGTTTCTCCTTGCTCGATTATCCTCTACACGCCCACACTCTGCCAAAAGTTGGTGCAGATAAAATCGCCGAATTCGACAAAATATATATGATATTCCATTAAAATGCATAGACTAACACCAGCTTAAATACACAAAATACCGGCCAAGTGCGAGTTAGGGCACGCGTTATGTAGAGTTCATGTGTGTTTCATGAAGTATTTAAGCACAATAATTGACAAACGGACATTAAATGTCTCAAATGCTGCGGATGGTCGGACGAACAGACATGACGAAACTACAACCCTAAAAATGAACTTTGTACTTAAATTCAAATTAAAAAAATCTTTATATTTTACTTTTTTTTTCGCAAATATTTTCCTATTTCGTCTTACTGAGAGAAATAACAATGCCATCGGAGGCAAAGCCTTACGTAACCGTGAGTACTACGTAACGTAACACTTGATAAGGTTGATGTCGGAAGTTGAACCCCAGCTGCGGTTGTTTATAGGACATGACTGTATAAGCACGCGCACATAGTGTACCTATCATATCGTCTCTAAGGAACTGGTATACTGTCTAGAGAGAGGCGTATGTAGATTGTAGGCGCGAGTGAATGTGCATGATGACAGATTTTGGAATACTGTTCTATATTGTTGGGAAATATAATCACAAAGTATATCATATTTCCGCAAAAAAATAAGTACATTTCATTTTATAAGTTTAAAATTCGCACCAAAACGTTTCAAAATGTCATGGCGTCGCTTGTGACGTCACTTTTCAGGAAAATAATAGACAAGATGTCATTATCAGTATGGTGATATTCGTTTGTTTAAAGAAGCGTGACGGAATTCGTGCTGACTGAGACTGATTGGCGTTTAAGATATCATGGCGGCTTGCCGTATTTTGTAGTTTTATTTTATCAAAAATATTTTGAATTTCGCTCATAATAATACAATAAATGTGTGTTTTGTAATCCATTAATAGGGTTTCATTAAATAAATACATAATTTTAGTGATTTTTACTTACTGTCATCATGCCTATTATACAGGCCGACAATATTACAGACTCGAGAAACAGTAACGAGACGCTTTGGAACCTAATAGTAAACCAGGGTAGTGTGTGGACATACTTTTAATGTGTACAACTGCCCCCTTAGCCAAAACACAAACGCTTGGTTTCTAATCTCTTTCTACGATTGCTTACGCTTCATCGTTCGTGATCGTAGAACAGATATAGCGTCAAAGTCACCCATTATAATAGATAATATTTTATTGCAGCAGCTAAGATAATGTTAAGGCACCTAAGTGTTTTTACGAGTTATATTTTGATAATAATTCCCCGTGATGGTAAGTGGAGTTTATGTCTAAGAAGTTGAGCGCATTGACCTATTGAAAGCTTAATCTATTGTTACTCTCGAGGTTGGATCTTATGGGGACAGAGAAATATGGAGGAGGAAGGATGAGAGGAACGATGTTTAATGAGTTCAAGCCAATCTCCTCTGTCGGCCGTGCTCTCAGAAAGCTATGGTCTTTTTTTTCTTCTTTTACAATAGGCATGATGACAGTAAGTAAAAATTACTGAAATTATGTATTGATTCAATAAAACCCTATTAATGGATTATAAAACACCCATATATCGTATTATTATGAGCGAGATTAACAATATTTTTGATAAAATAAAACTACAAAATACGTCAAGCCGCCATGTTAGTTTGAACACCAATCAGTCTCAATTAGCGCGAATTACGTCACACTTCTTAAAACAAATGAATATCAACATACTAATAATGACGTCTTGTCTATTATTTTCCTGAAAAGTGACGTCACAAGCGACGCCATGACACTTTGAAGCGTTTTGGTGCGAATTTTAAACTTATAAATTAAAATGTATTTATTTTATATGAAACCTTATTTTTTTGCCGAAACATGATATACGTTGTAATTATAATATATTTCCCAACAATATAGAACAGTATTTCAAAATCTGTTATCATGCCTATTCTTCTTACTGTTAAATACTGGGCTATTTAAATGACTATTGAATAATTCATAAAATTTATACATCTAACACTAATGCAGGTAGCTAATAAATGATAATATGAAATACACTTTTCTAGCATCTGTATCGTTTGTTTAGTGTAAAGAAAATGAAGAAATTGGCCTTTACCGTCCAAGGTTCGTTACCGCACCATGTTCAGACCTTCGTGAGCGTGTTTTAACGACAGGCAATTTGTGGGCGCGCGCCCGACCCGTCACCCGCGAACGCTCGGTCGTGAGCTTGATGACGGTATTGTTGGGACATTGGCGGCATTGCTTCTTCCGTGGAACTGATCCTATTGTTTGTTGTTGTTCTAGTCACGCTTTATAAAGCTAAATGAGGTGGAGTATTGAGTAGTATGTACGTACACATCTGGATGCATGATTTTAAGCTTAACTCATCGTGGAATGAACAAATATTTTTTTAAGAATCTGGAGTGATGTGGACACGTCATCATGTAAAGAGTTGATATTTTTTTCTACATCTTGCGGAATATCCTCTAAAATCAGTCAATATGATTGCTTACGCGCTGTCCTACGTAGGCGAATCAACGCGAACGCGAAGCGACGCGGCGCGAAGCGAAAATAACAAACAGTCGAGATGTATTGAAGTGTCCTACGTGACCAAAAGCACGTAGAGGGCGTTGCGGTGCGGCGTGATTTGAAGCGAACGCGATCAGTTGGTTTGATATTTTCGCGCGAACTTCAGCGGCGCGGCGTATGTCACTGTGGCGGTGAAGTGACAATTCGCACGCACGTAGGACAGAGTCGCCGCTTCGCTCCGCATCGCACTGAATTCGCATCGGATCGCTTCGCGATCGCGTTCGCGTCGAGTCGCCCACGTAGGACACGGTGTTACTTAAATAAGATAATTAATAATCTAAGTTATATAATTTCGCATTTTTTTTTGCAGAAAATTCAAATTGCAAGTGCAGGCCATGTATTAAATTGCAATTGCAAGCCATTACGAGCCCATTTGTTAGACAGGGATTTCTCTCATATCATTTTATATAGTGCAATGTAAAACAATATAGCTATCTATAAACTTTCCTGAATAAATTAACACTATAACGCTAAAACCGCAACGTCATTGTATCTTAAAAGCAAGAACAGGCGGAAATAGGGTTGCCAGATTGTCGGGATTCGTCTGGATTGTCCCGACATTTCATGCGATGTCCGAAGTCCCGACAAAATATAAAATGTCCCGACAAATACACTCAGTCAGTCGTAGTAGCGAATAGCCGATATGCACATTCACCCGTCGGCCGCTCTGATCTTAATTTTGTCAAAAAAGTAATGATTTAAATTTTTAATAATATGTATAAATTTCCCTTCGTCATCACCCTCAGTTAGTCTTTCTAGGGGACTTTAACGCTAGTCATCAGGACTCGGCTGTTCCCATACTAGAGGATCGACCATGCTGATAGGGAAATTTAAAATTTTGCCACATCGCTAGGTCTCTCCCAGCTGGTAAAGCAAGTGACTAGAGTGTCTGATATCGATGGCCACACAGCCAATTGCCTGGACCTTCTGCTGACAACCGATCCAGACCGGTACACAGTTGAGGTCACTTCCCCACTAGGTACCTCTTATCACTGTCTGGTGAAATCTGTGTCGTGATATTCCCCTCCAGAACACGGTTGTCGTGGTACCCGGCGAGTATGACATTACAGGTAAGCAGATTGGGATGACACGCGGCATTTCCTTGCATCTTAAATATCCTTGGCTGCAGGTCTGCTTCTCTTCGGATGATCCGTCGAGTAGTGTGGATGATAGTAGTGGGGGACGAGCTGCTCGCGTCCGTAGGAAGTTACTTGAAGACATGATTACCCTACACGTGTCCCCTGGGTAGTGCTAAACGAGCAGCAACTCTGGTGGTAGGCCACAACATCGGCTGCCGGCTTTTAGTTACCACCCACCGGACAAAGCCATGCCGCCAAACGATTCGTCGTGTTCCGGCATGATGTCTGGTGAAGCCGAATGGGAGATGGGTCTGAACAGTTGCGCTGCGTTAGCGGACCGGCTGTGACGGATTGGTTTTTGCTGTGTCGGGAGCTTAGTCGCGGAGGGCAGCGGGATCCGAAGCACGGTGCACCGCTGGCCGACCGTAGTCAGTAGGGGGCCCAAGTAGTGGGAAAGCCACCCACGAAAGGCTGCCCCGCCAACTGCGAAAAATCCCGGAGTGGCTCCATCATGCCGGTTGGCGACCGGATGAGGGGACCTGATGGCGATCTCCGGGGGGGTTCGGGCGTCCCCGCGGTCTCCAGACTAAGCCCCCAATGACACAGCGATCCTGATATCGCCACTTGGTCAGCAACGTGACGCCTCGTTCAACTGCCATCTCCCATCCTATTCACTCCAAAATACCTACCAAAATGAGAAAAAAGAGCAAGGGAAAAAGTTTTGTACAGCGGTTGCACGTCCCCTCACTCCAAGTGCAGTTTACAAATATCCGTGGGCTGCACTCAAATCTCACTGCAGTCCACCACCACCTTGAGACTGCTAAGCCGCACCTGCTCTTTTTGACGGAGACGCAGATTAGATGTCCATTGAGCGCGGCATACCTCGACTACCCAGGATACACCTTAGAGCATAATTTTCACCCTCGCGCCGGAGTCTGTGTGTATGCCCGCAACGACATCTGCTGCCAGCGTCTCCGTCATCTTGAAGACCCCACTCTCTCCACAATTTGGGTTTTGGTAGACACAGGTGCGGACAAGATTCTTTATTCCTGTGTCTACCGATCGCACAGTGGTGACCAGGAGACAACTCGTCTGTTCCAACATCTCAGCGAGGCAGCTGATATGGCTTTACATCGGCACCCCATAGCGCAGCTGGTTTTTCTGGGGGACTTTAACGCCTGTCATCAAGACTGGCTGTTCCCATACCAGAAAACCGACCATGCTGGAAGAGAAGCGTGGAATTTTGCTTTGACGCTTGGACTCTCCCAGCTGGTAAGGCAAGCGACACGGGTGCCCGATATCGATAGCCATACGGCCAACTGCCTAGACCTTCTGCTGACAACTGATCCAGACAGGTATGATATTCAGGTTTCCTCCCCGTTGGGAACTTTTGATCACTGTCTGGTGAAATCTGTATCGACATATTCCCCTCCGGACTGCGAGCCCCGTGGTAACCGACGAATGTGGCGATACAAGTCAGCAGATTGGGATGAGATGCGACACTTTTTCGCATCTTATCCTTGGCGGCAGCTTTGCTTCTCTTCTGACGATCCGTGGAGCTGCGCGGATGCTATAACCGATGTGGTACGTCAAGCGATGGAGTATTTCATCCCTTTTTCTGATGTACCCATCGGTGGCAAAGCTCGCCCATGGTTCACCGCCGAATGTGAGCAAGCTGAGCAGCGCAAGCATTCAGCGTACTTAGCCTGGGTGGATGCTCGAAGCCGCAAAGCTCCGGATGTCAGCGCTAAGAAGAAAGCTTTTAATCAAGCCGCCAAGTCTTACAAAAAGGCATTACAGAAGGCAAATTCCGTCCGCATTATTCACATCGGCGAAAAACTCTCTACCCAACCGTCCGGTAGTAGAGCTTTTTGGTCTCTCGCCAAAGCGGTCGAGAATAATTTCTGTCGGCCTACACTGCCTCCGCTGCTAAAACCGGATGGTTCCCTGGCTCATACAGCTAAAGAGAAAGCGGACTTATTCGCATCTCTTTTTGCTGAGAATTCGCGTCTGGATGTCAGCAATAACGTACCACCCTAGTTGACTCATTGCGGTATCTCTATGCCGGAGATCCGTATTACAAACAAAGAAGTCCTTAAAACCTTGCGGTGTCTAGACGTGAATAAAGCCAGCGGACCGGATGGTATTCCAGCGATTGTAATCAAGAAATGTGCACCCGAGTTGTCTCCTGTATTGACACGTCTGTTCCGCCTCTCAATTGAGACTGGATCAGTGCCTCAATCCTGGAAGCTTGCCAACGTGCAGCCCGTGCCCAAGAAAGGTAGCCGTGCTGACCCCGCGAACTATCGGCCTATCTCAATTACCTCCATACTCTGCAAGATTATGGAGCGTATATTGAATAGGCGCCTCATGGCATAACTAGAACAGAATGATCTCCTTAGCGATCGGCAGTACGGGTTCCGCCGAAACCGATCAACAGGAGATCTTCTAGCGTATGCCACACATATATGGGGCGAGGCCCTCGAGAAAAATGGGGAGGCACTTGCTGTCTCCCTTGACGTCTCGAAGGCCTTTGATAAGGTCTGGCACGCTAGCCTTCTAAGCAAGCTTCCAGCTTACGGCATATCCCCTGGCCTTATCGACTGGGTAAAAGACTTCCTGAGCGACCGGTCTTTCCGCGTTGTAGTCGATGGCTGTTCATCGAAGACGATGGCTACAAATGCCGGAGTTCCTCAGGGGTCCGTTCTCTCTGCCACTCTATTTCTGCTACATATAAATGACCTGCTTATGCCCGGTATCTATGGGTACGCAGACGATAGCACAGTGGTAGAGAGATACCTACCAAGTTCCAGGGCCAGTCGGGACGAAATTCAGTCTGAAAGAGAGGCCATGGTGGCTCGTGTGAATCTCACACTTCGGGCTGTGTCCGAGTGGGGCGAAGCCAATCTTGTGAGATTCAACGCCACTAAAACGCAGACGTGTCTATTCACCGCCAAGAAGAGCCCGTTCACCTTGGCTCCTACTTTTCGGAATGTGTCCTTGGATTATACCGACTGCCTTCAGTTGTTAGGAGTAGAGATATCCTCCAAACTCAACTTTGGGCGGTTCATCGAGACCAAAGCTAAGGCTGCTGCAAGGAAACTTGGTGTCCTTGCAAGGGTGCGACGGTACTTCACACCCAGGCAACTCTTAAGCTTGTACAAAGCTCAGGTTCGGCCGTGTGTGGAGTACTGTTCGCATATTTGGGCAGGCGCAGCCAAATGTCACCTTTCTGCTTTGGAATCGATGGAGAGGCGTGCGAAGAGGCTCATTGGTGACCCAGATTTGGTTGAGACCAATCTTCAAAGCCTCGAGCACAGGCGCAGAGTAGCCAGCCTCTCGGTTTTCTACAGGGCACATTTCGGAGAGTGTGCGCAGGAATTGTTTGAGATAATTCCCCCATCTCCGTTTTTCCATCGAACAACACGACGCACGGCGGGTATCCATCCTTTTGTCGTGAACATCCCGCCGGTACGGACGACGCGGTTTGCCTCGTCATTCGTTATACGCACCGCGAAGGACTGGAATAACTTGCCTGCGTCGGCGTTCCCGCCAGCCTACGACGTGGATGTCTTCAAGAAAAGAGTGAATAGGCTTTTTCTAAGTTAATGTGCTCACCATCTTGGACCACATCTACACTTACCATCAGGTGGGATTGTGGTCAAGCATTAACTTATTCGTGTAAAAAAAAAATAAAAAAAAATGCCGTAACCGACGTGGTACGTCAAAAAATGGAATACATCATCCCTTTCTGTGTCGTTCCAACGGTAGAAAAGTTCACCCTTGGTTCAACGCCAAATGCGCTAAGGCTGTGAAGCGTAGACATTCGGCGTACCGATAACGGGCGTGATGCTCGAGACTGCAAAGCTTCGGATATCAGTTCGAAGAAAAAGCTTTTAACTAAGCCAAGTGCTATAAAACGACAATACAGCAACATATTAACGCGAAGCTCCCTGACCAACCGACTGGCAGTAGAGCTTTTTTGTCCATCGCTAAAGCAGCTGAGACAAACTTTTGTCAGCCTGCACTGCCTCCACTGGTAAAACGGATGGATCCCTGGCACATACGGCTATGGAGAAAACAGACTTGTTTGTATCAGTGTTTGCCGAAAATTCTCGTCTAGGTGGTGGCAAGAACGTACTATCAGACGACTGTCAGTTTAATGTCAGAAATGAAGCAAAAATGGTGAGGTGCTTGCTGCCTCCCTTGATGTCTCGAAAGCCTTCGATAAGGTCCGGCACGCTAGCCTTTCAAGCAAACTTCCAGCTTACGGCATAACCCGCTTGGCCTTATCCATTAGGTAGAGGACTTCCTGAGCAACCGATCTTTCCGGGTTGTAGTCGATGGCAGTTAATTGGAAACGATGGCTATAAATGTCAGAGTTCCTCAGGGGTCTGTTCTCTCTGCCACTCTATTTTTGCTACATATTAATGACCTGCTCATATCCACTATCTGTGTGTACGCGGACGATAGCACAGTGGTAGAGAGTTTCCTACTGAGTTCCAGGGCGAAGCCAATCTTATGAGTTTCAGCGCCCCTTAAACACAGACACCATGGCTCTTACTTTTCAGAATGTGTCCTAATTATACCGACTGCCTTCAGTTGTTAGTTGAGATATCCTTGAAGCTCAACTTTGGGCAGTTCATTGAATCAAAGCTTGCGAAGGTGCGGCGGTACTTCACACCGAGGCAACTCTTAACCTTGTACAAAGCTCAGGCTCAGCCATGTGTGAATTACTGTTCTCACATTTGGTCAGGTGCAGCCAAATGTCACCTTTCCGCCTTAGATTCGATGGAGAGGCGTGAGAAGAGGCTCATTGGCCAATCTGCAAGGCCTTGGGCACAGGCGCAGATTTCTCCTCTGTTTTATATAGGGCAGATTTCAGAGAGTGTGCGCAAAAATTGTTTGAGTTATTTCCCTCTTCCCCGTTCTTTTATCGAACTCACGGCGGGTATTCATCCTTTCGTCATGAACTAAAACGTAGTGTTTTAGTACTTTGTGTCATGAACCTCACGCTGGTACGGACGACGCGATTTGCTTCGCTAACCATTATGCGCATCGCGAAGGATTGAAATAATATGACGTGAATGTCTTCAATAAAAGAGTGAATAGGCTTTTACTAAGTTAGTATGCTCACCAGCCTGGACCACATCTCCACTTACCATCAAGTGAGATTATGGTCAAGCATTAACTTATAATAAGTAAAAAAAAAATTTTTTTCTTCGTATTTTTTATTTGTCCCGACAATAATCCCGACTTTTTAAAGTTTTGTCTAGATATTTCAGTCTTCCCATTTGGCAACCCTAGGCGGAAAGCATAAGCGACGTCGTAATATAATAATCGGTACAATAATCATAACATCTGTAATAAAATAATATGCTATTTCGAATGAAAATCTAAACTCATTCATCAAATTAACTCATAACTTGAAACTTATTTACCGCAAGTTGTGATTCACTACTCAACACTCGTAATAAACAAATGAGCAATGACTAACCCATTGTAAAATGCAAGGTATGTTATAGATAGCCCTCAATAGCCTTCAATAATGTTGAATTTATTTAGGTACTTTTTAAATTTTTGTGGAGAACTCACTGATATGCGAGATACTTCTTGGTATTTCCGTTATCTTAATTAAGCTGATTATTCATTTCTAAGAAGTGCATTATAAGTAGTGTACCGGAAATTATTCATTAGTTTTGGGAAGTAGGTACCTATTAAGTAGATATTCATTTGTAAACAGGAATATCCCAAGCGGCGTGGCGGCGGCGCTAAGGTCCTAAAACGTCTGTTTAGCGGACATCAATTGTATTTTGATCTCCAGCCGACGAATTTCATCAGTTTCCAGCTCTGATCCCTGTAAAAATTCATTATCTACTGCACATTGTCAGGGTTCAATTGCCTCATACCGGTCGCAGTCAAGATGTATGAAGCTTAAACGTGTGAAACGTGTCTCAAATATAAGTAAAAGAAGATAAACATTCCGTGCTGGGATTTAGAAATATAAAAATTAAAAAGCAAGTTATCGAATATGTTAATGACCAAAATCAACAACGTTGCGTGGTGAGAGCTCTGTTTGCTTTATCAAAAGCCTTTTGTGGTCTTATTACGTACATGAATGAACGATGGAGAAATAATTCAAATTAAGTAAAATAAGTTACAAAAAAGGTATGAAATTATAAATTACAAAGATACATTTTTTGAGTCTCAAGTAGTTTTGTAAATTTTTGAAGCAAGTAATTTTTGGAACGAAGTTCCTTATCGCGCGTTGCGAAAGGGGGCTAGGCGGAAAAAATTGGGACGAAAAGTTGTAACGACACTTTTTGCCGTCGTTTATTAATTAAAGCGAGTAACTAGGCGACCAGAAGTGTTCGAGGGTGATACAGTACAATCATAGCATGCGGAAGAGTGACAGTGACAGGACAAATCCATCACTGCCACTCTGACAAGTGTCTTGTCAGAGCGACAGGGATAGAATAAATCTTCCGCATATTAATTGGCATGACAAGAGAAATAGCAATAATAACTTAATGTGCATGATCGTAATATGGACGTCCCTGTTGTGCCTATGCTAAATACCGAAGAGTGAATAAGACAGCCACATACTATGATTGTACTGTATCACCCTCGAGCACTTCTGCTCGCTTAGTATTAATCGAAAGGAACTTCGTTCCATCCGGGTGTTCCTTGACACCTCTCATTTTTTTTAAGTACTAATGTATATCTATACTATTTTATACTTAGTTATTTAATAAGGTATGGTAATGGTGCAACAATACTCTTTACCGTAGCGTGGGGCATGCCTCTTCAGCTGGAGAGACACGTGCTCTTTACTGGGTTATTAATGGGTTGAAATTTAAATCATTCATCAATTCATCAATCATTCATCAATCATTAATCATTGAAATATGTAACAATATTTTTTCGTTTTTAATTGTTGTCTGCTATTTTTTCATAAAGTATTATTTCCTGAATCAGTAAATATTCTTAACTAATCTTATCTTTATCTTTCAATAAAGACCAAAAGCTCGACGATAGCAGTTGCATTCGACACGTAATAACGAAGGCTTCACGCGCGTGTTGAAAGCTCTAGGCACTCAGTACTGTACTCAGAGTGAGTCTCAACTCTCAGTTCTCAGCAGTTCTCAGTCGCGGACGGGACTCGGCGGACGGTACGGTGTGAGGCTCCTCTACCTCACACTCACGAGTCAAGCTCCTCACGTGTGATAACAGTGTATAAACCGTTTTGAATTATCGCTTGGAACTTAGAATAATGCGCGCTTAAAAATATTTAACAATAACGTGACTGATTCGGAAATTTTAAAAAATCTGTTTTTTTTTTACAATAAAATTTGGTGAATGAATCGGTTATTCAGAATTTTAAACTAAATGTGTGAGTAACCTTGAACATTATTTAAAATACTTAGCATTTTAATAATAATTTTAATACTATTTTAATACAAATTTATAATACATACCTACCTAAAATTAAAAAATAACTTCAATTAAATCAATTGATGTTTTTTTTGGTCAACAGACGCTAATTTGGTTCTGATTTTAATGAACAAAATCATTTAGAAATACTCATTCATTATTTATTAATTAGTCCATTGCGTTGAATAAAAAATATGTATTATTATGAATTTCGCAATGTAATTGAACATAACACCTGGCTCAGAGTTATTGATACTGAAAAGAATGTGATTACCTTTATCATTATTATTCTATTTTAACATACAAATATGTTTCAACAAGTGAAGAGTAAGTGAAATAATATTATATGCGTGCTTCAACAAGTTCAATTCCTAATATCTTTACGCTTGGGAGCTTTTATTGAAATAAGCTTTTCTGCGCGTATTGTAAGGAATATATTTTTGATTACACAATTCACATTCAGTTCAATTTGTAAAGTTTAATTAAATTAAAGAAAGAAATATAATTATATTTACCATAAGAGGACCTATATAAAGATGCTCACATAAGCAATATTAATACAGAAACATAATGTAAAGAGCAATTTTAATCATAAATTCGTGATAAAACCACAAGACAACATATTTATAAGTTTAATGTCTCAAACGTGCTCTGGAAATTAAAAAAGTAGGACAAATTGAATAACTCAAAGTCATTACCATCAGAATAGAGATTATCCAACGTGTTTTTGTAACCGGCCAGCCATTATTTAACTTCAGCCAGTTAAAACCGTTCGTACTGTAGAAGAAATGAACAATTACCTTGTATAATCTTCACATTTAATGGAATTCTTGATTTGCCTTGGTTTTTTTTATACCGCGTTTTATTCGTTCGATGTATGATCGATCAATTTACCATTGCATGTCGAAACAATATAATTATGTGCATATTGTACATGCAGCTTTTTTAATAGTCATAGACTATACAAACATATGTATATTAACAAGTGTATGTATATAATTATGTTAATAGAGTTATTACAGAATTAAGTAATGCCTAAGTAGCTTTAATATGTTAATTATTTATTCATTGGTCAATCAAGAATGATGTTACGACAACGTGCAAAAGATTCTTAATTGATTGTTTAATTAACTGGTTTAGTTGGTTTTTGTTTACTTTAATATTTTTAAAATAAATATTAGTTACTTTTACGTAATTGCGTATATGGGAATGTCAAGGGGGAAACTTAGGGCAAAATACGATGTACTTAATCATAAATGTATAATTGTAATTGGGGTTACAATCAATTAACAGTCAATTTAATGCCAGATCTGAGGAATTAATTAACCTTATTCCGACAATGACATAATTTGATTAATGACTTAAGATCATGTTACATTATATACATCATGTATTATTATTATTATAATTACAATACATTTTGTATTCCGTGCATCTAATAAGTTGAATGGTATGTCATGATACATAACAGGGAGGGGAAAAATGTTACAAGACCCTAAATAAGTGTTTTGGTAAATGTAATTTTTTTTTATGAGGAAATCTGTTTCGCGTAATTATGGATAATTATGTCGGCCTTTGAATACTAGATTTTAAGAGACTTTAAGGGTTTACAGAAACACCCATTCGCAATGGGTTTCTTGCGACGTTAAAATCAACTAACTTAAATGCTACTCTTTTGGTGATAGCTTAGATGAAGGCTAACAAAGTATTATTCAAAATGACATTTTTAAACGCGTGAAATAAGAGATCTATATAAATAAAGCTGCGATAGATTTTTTAAATTAAAAATGATAAATATTCGATAAGGTCGCAAATCACAAAAAATAACATAAATTTAACATTTACATTGATATGAATCTTGAGTAAAATATGCACATTTATACAAATGTATAAATGCAAGCATACGCTTGTAAATCTAAAAACCTCAAATTTGAGTCCATGCGATTGATTTTTGCGTAATGGCTGGCAACAGCGGAAACAAAAAACATGTCACAGTTCTTGTACGGGCGCCGATAGCTATATTCTGTAGTGATTGTGATTGATCGGGTGTGTCGCAAGTGTAGAGTAATTTGCTACATTTTTCTAACGAGAACGATGCGTGCGATCTATCTCACGACCGACACAGTAACAGTGCTTGACGTAACGATTAGAGCAGTGTCCTTCAACCTTTTTATACGCGAGTGGCGAACTCCTTTAAGTGAAATATTTTTGCGCTCTCAGCGCTGAATAAACTATTGCGGTTTGAAAGAACGCATTTTGTATTGAATAAATAATCTTCACTTTGACATTGTAGATTTACTTAGGACCTACTCTTGTCTTTCTTTTGCCCGCGCCCCCCTAAAATTTCTCCTTTTCGCCCCCTGAAGATCACGAATCCCAACTCCAAGGTTGAAAAACTCTGGTTTACAGTAGTTGTGACATAAGAATAAGTACCTAACTTATCCAATTAAAAGATCGCATGATCTTATGATGATCTTTAGTTTGGAAAGTGTAGGAATAATAAAATTGTTTATTCGAGTTAAGTTTCATGGCACTTATAATTCCGTAAGTAACCAGCAACGTAATGATATCGGGTATTATCATATTAATTTTGAAAATTTATCGAGTCCCCGTATTAACTGTGAGAATATTGATGCCACAGCCTCGGATTGGTAGCTGATTATATTGATAGCCGATTATTGTAATTAAATCAGCAGTTTAACTTTTTATCGGCAATAAAGTTCGCGCTTCGGGTGTATGATTATAAAGCGCATGCACATGTTAACAAAACTTCTTTGTCGTAATAAACTTTATCTCGTTAAAAAATTAAAACGATAACATGGCAGTAGTATAAATATATTTTCGCCCAAAAACTGTTTAAAAATAGGTTTTGTTTAGCAACCACATCATGTCGTATAATTTACAATTTTTTTTTATCCACTTGATGGTAAGTGGCTATCGTCACCCATGGACATCAGCAACACCAAAGGCATCACTAATGCGTTGCCGGCCAAGAAAGATAGAAGAAAAAGAAAGAAAGAAATGGCTCTCAAGCCCCCAGCCGGAACACGAAAAGTCGTTTGGCGGCTGACTCATGCTCGAGGGTGGTAGCTATCCAGGCGAACCCCACGGAGAAATAATAATAGTAATAATGGTATTAATTAATAATAATTATTATTGTTTTAATACTCCAACAATCCGCACTGGAGCAGCGTCGTGCAGTATGCTCTAGGCCTCCTCACGAGCAGAGACTCGTGGCCAGTTGTGGGCCATTAATAGGTTGAAGCCAGCCATTGTTTTCATAGTTCATCAAGTGATATAGTTAGCATGTAAAATACGCATAGTGAAATGTATGCCCATGTTCAAGTTTCGTATAAGGGTGAATATCAGAAGCGTGCATTTTTTTCAATTTTTGGTGGTGATATTTTTTCTTCAGTTTTGGTGAAAAGTGAGACCCTGGTATAAGAAAGGAAAGTCTAATTGTTACCCTTTCTTTTCTTATACCAGGTTCTCATTTTTCACGAAAACTGATGAAAAAATATCACTACCAAAAATTGAAAAAAATGCACGCTTCTGATATTCACCCATAAGTATAATGATGACACTGAGCGTTATAATAATATTAAGAGCGTTTCATTTGTTCTATTTATGTTCATGATGCCACATCAGGGTCAATTTTTATGACACAGGAAATAATTCAAAATCTTTTTGTATGGTCAAACCTTGATGGCTTTCTTGCTCGTCTACATATTTTTTGCGTCCAACTTCATGCTCTAACGATCCGGATAAGATAGAGCCCGCCATTTAACCGGGGACCAGGCGTAGCGGTTTGTACGTAATCTGAGCAGTAACTGGGTTAATAATTGTAGTCTATTTCGACACTTCTGCGGCGGTCGAGACATTAAACGGTAACTAGACACCGTTACTGTGGATTGCCGTAATTTGCCGCACTTAGCCCAACAATGCGGCGACCGCGAGATGCGTAACTTAACATAACAAGGAAATCATAATACATTATGTTACCGTAACACTATTTACCGTTTTTAATGGTAACTTTAATGAACGAGGTACGTTTCAAAACGGTTCATGCACTTTTTCATAAAACATTGCATATAAGTTACATGGTTTTAGCTTGGTCTGTTACGTGAATGATTATATCCGTGTTTAGACTAATAAAAGCTAGCGGAACGTAACTGACGGAACATGTGTACATGCAAGAATTGGTGAATTGAACAATAAACTAGTAAATAGACGTGGAAGTGAATTATGAACCAATTGTGTTAATTTTGGACAGTGTTTAAACAATGATGCGGTGTGTGAAATAGGTAACTTGAAGTTACAATTAAAGAAGATATGGCGGCGTGGGTGTGGTTGGCGGCATTGCTGTGCGGCAGCCATGCGGCAGTGTTGCCACCACCGTGGGCGGATGTGAGGCGGAACCCTTGTGCTGCCCATCCTCGAGGCTGGCTCATGCTGTACTGGCCAACAGACGGGAAATGCTACACAATATATAAGGTTGGTAGAATAAAATAACGCAGATTCCTTATGCTAGTTATACAGCAGTGATAGCCTAGCGGTTAGAACGTTGGTCTCCCGAACGAAGGGGCCCGAGTTCAAATCCTGGCACGCACCTCTAATTTTCAAATATTATGTCCGTATTAGAAGTTAATTATCACTTGCTTTAGTGAAGGGAAACATCGTGAGGAAACCTGCACACTGGAGAGTTCTCCATAAAGTTCTCAAAGGTGTGTGAAGTCTACCAATCCGCACTTGGCCAGCGTGAGCCCAACAGTGGGACAATTATGGGTTGTTGCTTTGCTTTGCTTATGCAGTGAATAGTGAATAGGCATTTATTAAGTTAGTGCGTTCACCATCTTGGACTCCACTCCACTTACCATCAGGTGGGATTGTTGTCAAGCACTAACTTATTTCATGTTAAAAAATGCTGGTTAGAAAAAATGTAGAGAACGAATGTTTACTTGCCACAAAAATCTCGGGTCGGGGTTCGAACACAGGTCCTCAGGAAGCAACAACCTCAAGCAGTGTCATGTAAAAAGAAAATCGTGACCACTAATGTAAAACAACATACATTTATAATTTTAATATCACTGTCCCGTGGGAATTGGTCTATATTTTTCCGGATAAAAAGGATCCTAAGTTTAATCTGGGTTATAAACTACAGATATTTGACAATTACGACAGAATTATACAGAGTTCTAGATGCTATCATTGTATTATCGTAATATTCAAATTGTAATTAATTTATGAAAATTTACTCTTTCATCAACAAATTACTTCAGAAGTTATATAATTAAAACAATGTCATAAACTTAATGAGTAGCTTCTACTTTTCAGTCTGTTAATTATTAATTACAAACCGCAACTAATGACTATGGAATATATAATATCCAGTCAATGATATTATTTGTGTCCAGTAGTTATGATTGTATGAATGACGTATGAACTCAAAAATGCTCGTTCAATTAGGGCTAAGGTCAATAAGAACAATAAAAGCAACATAAAATAACTCAAGTAGTCTTCTTAACTAAGTACGTTACGGTATCTTACGTGATACAAGTAATCAAGTTAATTCAAATATTATACATATATACAAAATTGGTTTGGTTTACAAACACCGTTTGAAAGCAGCAAGGCTATTCTGTTTTGTAATTCGACAGCGGAATCCGCGATGAGTGTCAAAATCCTATCTTTAGTTGTTTGAAGTTTGACACTCATCGCGGATTCCGCTGTCGAGTTACAAACAGAATACCTTACAGCTGCAGCCGAGCCCCAGAGCAACAGACCATAGGACATTACACTATGAAAGTAGCTAAAATAAACTAATCTTGCTGTGTCAATGTCCGTTAAGAGCCTTATTTTGGAACAGCGTAAGCAACGGAAAGTCACTCTCCCAGACAAGGCTTCAATATTAGGGCTCCATTGTAACCGTGAATCTATAGTCAGGCCAAGAAATGTAGAATTTACTAGATCAAGTACTTCCTTATTTAGAACAATTCGGGTTGGAACCTGCTTTACATTTGGTAATGTGAATTTAATACATTTAGTTTTTCTAGCGTTTAACATTAGATTGGAATTTACTTGGAAAAGAGTACTTATTATTTACATTGTCAAAACAATTTTCTTTCCTATTACATGAAGTTACGTAACAAAGCACCTTTGTACATCTAAATATTGAATACATTTACATATATGACTACGAATCGCGAACTGACAAGCTACATAGATCCACATTAAGAAACATTCGCAACCCGATGTGGGTCAGTGGGCTGCCGGCTGGCCAGAACGGTCACGGTCTTTAAGAGCAGACAAAACTCAGAACTGGACAAACCGGTATGTGGTGTGTCCAAATACTTGTACAATTTAGATACTAGTATCTGTATATCTGTTGAATATGGTATTCGATCGGGTCATGACAGATCAGGTATCATCCATTGTGTAACCCTAGCCTAACTAGGTTTATTAACAACTGATGGACAAACCGGTAGGCGCTCTGTCCAATTACTCCTACAATTTAGATACTTACTAATAATATTTCTGCATCTGTAGATATGGTACTCGATCGGGTTAAACATCTACTTACTGTATAAACAAGCAAGCAAGCAAGCAACAATCTATAATTGTCCCACTGCTGGGCTCGGGGTCTCCTCTCACAATGTGAGGGGTATAGGCCATAGTCTATCACGATGGTCAAGTGCGGATTGGTAGACTTCACACACCTTTGAGAACTTTATGGAGAACTCTCCCGTGTGCAGTTTTCCTCACGATGTTTTCCTTCACCGAAGCAAGTGATAATTAACTTTTAATACGCACATAATATTTGAAAATTAGAGGTGCGTGCCAGGATTTGAACTCGGGCCCCTCCGTTTGAGAGACCAACGTTCTAACCGCTAGGCTATCACTGCTTTACCTTCACCTACTGTATATCAGCTTAAAAATAAAAAAAGATTAAAAGATTTATTATGAACAAAAACAATTTTACAAATGATATGTTCGTAAACACTGGCTATAGTATCAACTGTGGTGCCAGTGTTTACGTCAACCTCGGAGTGCAAAGTTTCATTATTACTAATTTGAATAATAAATTAAAATAACGTAATTATTACGTGTTAATATTGTGTTGAATGATTACATAATAAAAATGTATGTGTATCTTAAAAATGTCATTTTTAAGATCTGATATCGTGCTTTTAAGCCGAATTAGATTTATTAATACAGGCTTTCTTTGACATCACTGGAATTTATTCCATTCAGTTTAATAGTGATGTTTTTTTTTGATGCTTGGCTAACTACTATTCTCGTGAATATCAATCTTATATATAAAAATCTCGTGTCACGTTGTTAGAAGTTGAAGTCCTCCGAAACGGCTCGACCGATTTTCCCGAATCTTTGAGTGCATATCGGCTAGGGTTGAGAATCGGATAACATTTATTTTTCATCTCCCTACCCTTAAAAAATTTTTGGCAGAACAACGTTTGCCTGGTCAGCTAGTATTATATAAACGTTCTTGTTTCTTTTGATACGGTTGATTTATTTAATTTACTTTTTTGCAAATGTGTGTACTTATCTTAATTTTTGTCGTGACAAGTTTTTGTTCATCCTTTTGTTCACTTGAAGTTGTTACTGAGTAAATTAGAAAGTAACGAAAAGTACTATCAAATATTGTTCCTGATTATACGTGTACAATTATACTGTGAGTCTATCGCGACCGCGTTAACGGTAAAACGAAAAAATTACTTCGTAGTCATTAGTAGTTTAATTAGTTGTCATACTTGACTCAGGCAATTAAGATAGACTGCATTCTACGAACAACCGGTATTTGGTAGGTGCGTGGTGCATACCGTTGTCATCAACACACGGTTAAATTTTATTTTAATTTACTTTTTAACTTACCGTTTTTGAATTCTTTCCGTTACCTACGTAAAGATCAAATACGTTACAAAAAATAAGTTTATTTATTTATTTATTTATTTATTTATTTATTTTGTACACTAAGGAAATCTTACACAATAACAATAATTATGACACAATTTGCACAAAGGAACTGCCTACGTATATTTTTTTAAGAAATCTCTTCCAGCAGCCCTGTGAGAAAGAGATCATTTTTATTTGTCTATATGGAAGGCTCATGATACTTAACAATTTACATAATTTATACGTCATCATACAGAAATGACATGTGTAGTTATGTATGTCGCAGGCAAAAGGAAAGGAAGGATTTGATCGAATCCCTAAATTGCTTTTTCCGCGTTAATAAAATCAGCGACCTAACTAACGGCCATAAAAATTCAGTTGCGTGTTCTTTTTATTGCGAGGCTTCGCACCCTGAACCTCCCTTCGAAAGCGCCTACAACCCCCTACCCCCGGTTCAAAACTCAAAAACAAGATTTCATCATTTCATCAAATCGTGGTTTTCATCATTTCCCTGCGACTTATGTAACTTTTTAAATAATATTTTACATTTTCTTTGTCAATATGCAATGTAAAACATTATTATAATATGCAATTGGTTAAGTAACTATTAAATACATTATTTCGACTCCCGAAAACTAGAATTTCCCCTTTGTTTCAGATAAAAAAGAGGTCTTATAATTTGTTGCCTGGACAGGTTTAGTTCTTCATTATTTATGTGCATAATGTGTACTAAATTATTGTTTAAAAAATAAAATGAATTTTGTGTGATTTATTTTCTTCTTAGTCGTTATCTCCAATGTTGAAGGTCGTGTCTAGCATGAAGTGACGATCACTCGGTGCACTATGCTTTTCCCCATTATCCTGTCCTGAGCGGTCTAACAGCTTCGGCAATTGGTAGTCCGGTGAGCGTCTTTACTAGGTCAGACCAGCGGGTTGGAGAGCGACCGCGTGGTATTTTCCCGTCGACCTAGCCAACTACCATGAGCTTCTCGAGGTTGTCAGGGTTTGGTTTGTGTAATAATACATCATTTAAATCTTAAAATGCTATCAGTAATGCCCCACTATATTGTCAAAACAATAATTGGTTTACACAACACCACAAGCACCTTGTTTTCCGGTCACTGTAGTTAGTGATCCAGATGATTTTGATCTAACGACTACAGTGATCCGTGAGATACTCGTACTATGGAATTGCTATTCTATTCTGAGATAGAACTAGCAACCTATAAAACGGGACAATGTTGCCGTATGTAATATTACTTCTTTCCATGTTACATAAGGAACGCAGGTAAAGCCAATCCTATATTCTGCCGACGTTTTGAGGGCACCGGTAAGCAATCCTTGCCAGCTGGGAGAATTCTCATTTCACGCACGTTTACAAGGATATTAGGATACTTACGTTCCGTATTTATTCGTCATGAATACTGGGCAACTTAAATCAGCTGTCAAAATTGGTGGATAAGGCATTTTATAGCTTAATATAAAGTACTGAGGGCTGTTTCGGCGTGCCTTACATCGGCTATATTTTGGACGCTGTACACGTCTTAAACTATGCCCCAAACGTGATTTCCGGAATATTATTCAAACGGTTTAACATGTATTACAGAAATATTAGTACGCCGCGCCGGCGCGGCCGTTGTCCGTGTTACCACATCTCCCTTTGGAATTATAACTACGACTTATTGTCGATTATACAATTGTATCTACTACCTAACAACATTTAAGTAGGTCAAAACGACGTCACAAACGGCTATGATTTGAGATTCATCTGTTAGGTAAATAAATATCGTCCTTAGAAGGGAATAGAATCCGGAACCTTACTAATAACAAAAGTGGCACTGGTAACATTATATTAACGGGCGCTGATAGGCCAAAACTGAGGACTTCTGAACAATACGAATCTGAATTTTACGATGTTGCTCAGTTGTGGATCGATGGAGGTAATAGTGAGTATTCGAATGTCTACGGTTCTCAGGCTATAGTTAACAATATCAAATCCCACGACAATAAATACGAATGATTGATCAAATTTGCCTATGGCATTACGATAGTACAATAGGTCGTTGCAATGCAAAGATGTTGCAACAATACAGAATGCTTCTAATAAGAGAAAAATTACAATGGATTCTCTTATAGGATTTACAAATGCGTGTGTGTTTGTATGGCTTGAATCCATTAATAGCCTATTACGGAGCTTGGGTCTCTCCTCATGAGGAGGCTACTCCACTACGCTGCTTCAGGATGGATTGGTAGAGAGGTTAGGGACTAACCCAAGTATCGGAAGTTTTCATGCCACCCGAATGTCTCCGATAATGCTTAACGACTTTATTCTTACAATAAAAACCGGAACCGACGTATATCCTATACGTGTCATCCAAAGCATGGAAACTATGACAAATTTGTTTTTTTTCATCACAACAAGCTCAAGCATTGTCGTCATCATCAACGTCCACCCGTGGCAAAATTTTAAATATGCTACATTTTATAATTTTATTTCCTCAGCAGGTTTAAGCTAACCCACAAAAATCCTGGCTCCAACATTGAGCGGGACATTAAGGATTTGTTAAAACACTTACCTAGATATAAATTCTTGGGTTTTGAATTCCAGAAAGGCCACCCATGTCCGGACACGCAAGAGCTGAGCCCTGGCCGGTGGGGCGGCCGGACCGTGGCGGAGTGCAAGTGTCCCCCCGGCACGGCCCAACTGCCACACACCACGACCTGTCACAAGCTGTTCGAGAAAGGCCCTTGCAGGTCCGGGGAGTACTTCGCACCCGTCGAGGAGTCATTCAACAAGCGAGGGTAGGTAAGCATCACAGAACTAAGCTTATTATCATAGATTCTTAGAATCCTACCTTGAAGAGGTTTGAAGTCCAAGATAAATTAACGAAAAAGATGCTGAGCTACGTGTGTTGTCTATCGGCCGGTCTCAATATTATACTGTCAGTGAAACTCTGGTACGTATCAGAGATAAAAAGTAAACATTGATCTCCCGCTAACTGCCGTCTCACAAATCAAAAGTAAGCAAAAAAAAGTAAGATCATCGGTAGATAATATTTCAGTGACATTTCTGCCTCTGGTTTTTATGTCCCTCTGAAAATTTAGTTTTCGCAAAACAATATATTTTTTTATACTTTTATACTTTTTTTATACTTTTTATCATAAAAAGGAACTCGGTGTTTTTGATTATAAACTTATTTCATTTTAATATTAAAATGATAATTTGTTCCAAATGTACTGTGAATTTCGCGGATGAAGTTAATAAAATAATGTTATGTGTAACCTGGAACAATGCTTCACTAGTAACAAAACGCAGCATTTGACGTTTATCACTCATGGGTATCCCGGACGACGATGACATGTTATTGTCATTTGACATTCGTTTATGTCGCTTGGTTACCCAAAATATAAACAACGTGTATTTTCTCATAATTTTAGTACTTAATATTAATTAGTTTTATGAATAAACTAGGATTATATAATGAAACACATAGCTCAACAATTACCGTGAGTATAGACTTTATTTGTTAATAAAATAAAATATATTATTATGTTTAGTAAACAAAAAATTGTAGTAATTGTAAATTGTTGTAATTGTAGCAGTGATAGCCTAGCGGTTAGAACGTTGGTCTCCCGAACGAAGTGTTTATTCCCACATGTCCGGGGCCCGAGTTCAAATCCTGGCACGCTAATTTTCAAATATTATGTGCGTATTAGAAGTTAATTATCACTAGCTTCCGTGAAGAAAAACAATGAACATCGCGAGGTAACCTGCACACCGGAGAGTTCTCCATAAAGTTCTTAAAGGTGTTTGAAGTTTACCAATCTGCACTTGGCCAGCGTGGTAGACTATGGCCTAATACCCCTCACATTGCGAGAGGAGACCCCGAGCCCAGCAATTATGGGTTGTTGCTTCTTTTTGCTTTTAAAAAAAAATTGTTGCCGAATGTACTAAAGGAAGTTTCTTTTCAGATGAAGTCCAGACCCTTCACAAAAGATGAAGTACCTTTCTTCATAAGGCCAAAATAGTAGCCAATAGCTATTGATGTAGCAGGGACAGGGATACACCATTATTTCTGAAAAGGCGAAATGTTTTTGTTATAATTTCAAAATAAATCTAACTTAAAAAGCTTAGTGTTCTTGTTTCATTAAAATACCTACTTAGGTACCTAAAACTTTAAACATAGGAATTGTTATCAATCTTCATTCACTGCCGTTTTTAACCGACTTCAAAACAATGAGGAGATTCAATTCAATTCGACTGTATTTTTTTTATGTTTGTTACGTCAGAACTTTGGACTGGGCGAACCGATTTTGATGATTCTTTTTTTAATCGAAAGCTAGTGCTTGTCATGTGGTCCCACATAAAGAACGAGACCTGACAAGTAGTTTTTGAGTAATTTTGAAGTCGGTTATTTTTTGTTAGTAAAATTTAGATTATGGATTATGTTTAATCTGAATCTAGGTAGTTATAAACAAAATTGGATTTACACAATTCAGTCATATATGTAGTCATATATTTTATACGAGGACAATTTCGGCGATCTTGGTACCGTATTAAAAAGGCGGAATCAAATAAACAGGCTTCACAAAATTCATTATCACTCATCTCTGATTAATATCTATGATGTTTTGATAAATTTTCTTTACAATATGAGAAATCTACCAATTATCCGTCGAAATCGAGCGATGTGAAAACTTCCGATAGTTGGTAACTTCTATTACCGACAGTTAGCTGTTAAAGCGTTATTGAGACGCAAGTATTTATTTTTGTATGGACCAACATACCTACGGTATGACTTGGCCCTCCGAACGGTAGATCAATGTCATCGATAGATATTTTCGATCCACTGAAGGTTATTGAGACGCAAAAATTGACAAATATGACAGATGACGTATTAATGGTAGCCTTATCTACATTTTTATAACTGTTAGTACATTATTGAGACCGGCCGTATGTCCGTTCAATCATTTAGTTATTTTACTTTACTTTTGAGAGTTCGAGTATTAATCGATAAATCTAATATCTTCCTTTAAACGAGCAATTCTTGTATATATATACCTATCTATATATACATATTTTCTGAATCTTGGAAACGGCGCCTGCGATTTTTATGAAATTTAGTATGCAGGTTGTTTCGGGGGCCGTAAATCGATCTAGCTAGGATTCATTTTTTGCAATCTGTCGTTTTATACGTGTTTTCAGGCAGTGAAAAACTGCTAAAATATAATGCTCTTCCTGACATCTATTGGCGTGTAATAATATTATTATTATTGGGAGCAAATAACTGCTTTAACGACACAGAGATACTTCAGTAAATGGCGTTGTTAAGCAATATTAAAATACCGAGCAAAGCTCGGTCATCCAGATATTCTTAAGTCCTTATACGTCATCAATTTAATCGAAATAACATAACACGCTTCATTGATTACATACGTAGTATTAGTAGCATTTAGTTGTCTTACAATGGTCCCCAATCTGCATTGGATTACTATTATCAAAGATTTAAAATAATTATCTCTTCAAACCAATTAAATGCAATCTTTTAGCAATTAAATTCTGCAATACGAAGAAATTTATTATTGTTATGCATAAAATATGCTAATACACTTTGAGGAAATGACTCATAATGGCTACCAAAACTTGCATCACCTTTTCAAAACTGCGACGAAAACCGCGACCGATTTTCCTATTACATTGCGTAACGCATCCTTGTTGAAATAAGGTCATTTAGTTTCCAGTGAGTAATCTATTGGTTTGTATGCCAGCGAGCGTCAGGGAATGTGCGTGCGGCCGCAGCAGTGCGCGGACGACACCTTGCTCTACTGGCCGCCG
The DNA here is from genome assembly GCA_951805285.1 of Thymelicus acteon. NCBI lineage: Eukaryota > Metazoa > Arthropoda > Insecta > Lepidoptera > Hesperiidae > Thymelicus > Thymelicus acteon. The sequence continues at coordinate 3,935,026 of OX638219.1, forward strand.
GACGGACGCTGCTACTACAGGCACACCCAGGGGCCCTGCTACTCTGGCGCAGTGCTGGACGTCGGAGCTGATGGATTGGCCAATTGCAGCGTAAGTAGGAACAAGTTAATAGCTTGAAAAACTAAATTCACCGTTTTGTAGTGTCAATGTAGATGCTAGAGAAAAATAAATTGGACCATTAAGGAGTTCACAATTAATACACGTTTAATTATATTCCTTTCTGGCAAATAAATTTCAATGATCAGCCTTGAATGTACGGATCTGTTTTCTTGCCGCTTCTTCTCCCGGGACCACTCACGGCACGGTTTGTTGAAGCGATGATAGCATAAATTCACTTTCGAAAAGAGTTTGTAACAAACCAAATTCGAATAAATTATTTGTTCTTCTTCTCTGTATATGTATGTAATTCTCTGTATTTCTATATTCCAGTGTCCAACCGGAGGTCCACATTACTGGCCGGTGGACGGCAACTGTTACGCGCACTACTCCCGCGGGCCCTGCGAGCGGGGCCAGCTGTTCCTGCCCGGCGGCACGTGCGGCTGCGAGACCCATCTGCCGCACTTTCACAACGATACTGGAGGATGTTATGAACTAGGTAACTTTCAGAAGGCAATTGTTTTATGAAGCATTATAAGCGCTCATAGCCCGATCAGTCCTAAGTGATCGACAGAGTTAAGCGGGCGCGGTCGGTAGTTGGTTGGGTGACCGCTAGTAGCAAAATCTTAAGCGTTCCATGCTTCGGAGGGCACGTAACGCCGTCGGTCCCGGTTGTTATCGCAATATAACGTTAAGTCGTTAAGCCTTAGTTAGAAAACCTTAGTTAGAAAACTTCCGACTTGGGTTGGCCACTAATCCCTCCTCCAATCCGCACTCTATCTACATCTCTAGGCCTTCTAAAGAGGAAAGACTCGTGCTCAGATAGTGGGCTATGAATTGAAGCCAACTTTCAAAACCTTTGTAAGGCAATTGTTTTTTTACTAGTTGGTTACAAACGTTTTTTACAAATGTTGGTTGGTTGCAAATGTTTTTTACTAGCTCGCAAAATATTGCACTTCATGGGAAGTGTTCTGTAGTCAGTAAACAATGAACTGAAAATTCTGAATTAAAAGTAAATCGAACGAAGTTTATTCTTATACTCGTACAAGCTTCTACCTCCAATTTATTGTTCAATTATAATATAATAAGGGCTTGTTTCACAATCTTCAAGTAAGTCCGAAGTAAGCTATTCGTTGGTTAAGTTGACATTTCGTGTATGTAAAATGACACTTTAACGTCACTTTAACTGGCGAATAGCTTATTCAGGACTCTACTTGAAGATTGTGAAACATGCCCTAAGTATAACAAAATACTCTGTGAACAGCATACAGTTATTTTGATTTGATTATTGGAGCTTTCTTTCTCTCTTTTCAAGTTTTTAATGTGCCGTACTATGTGATAAGCTATACAAAAAAACTCCTGTACATAGTTTCGTGTTTCTAGGTCCACTTGTGTATGTGGTGTATTATCTAACAATTAGTCGTCGTTAGCGTTTTATAAAGTAGATGAACACTGAATGTTCTTCCAGTATCTGTACTTATAAACAATGGATTACGTCACTAAGTCGTGGGAACTAGATTAAACGACGATCCCAGGTCTATTTTATGATAATGATGACTGATGTTAGCTGACTTATGACCATAGCTTATGTGACGTGAAGATGTAGGTACTTGAGCAATTAGAAAAAGTTACGTCTATGTGAAAAGTTGCTTTAAGTCACGGAGCTAATCAATAAACGCCGTGAAATAGCGTGTCTGTGAGCAAGAATGGATACGTGATTTAACAATAACTGTCAGTGGAACGGATTACTGTAAATAGTATAATCCTTATTGATATTAACACTGATCTCAATAGATTCTTTTATACAAATTTATTTATTTAGCTATTAAGGAAAGTTTAAGTTAAAACAAATTATATTCAAGTAATTTAAAAGAAAGATTATTGGGCCTCAATAATTTTACATTTATCAGTCTTCACCCTTCGGAGCCGAGACTCTTCTCCCGTAGGGCCCGATATTCATTTTTTAACTAAGAATTAAGGATAAAATATGCGACCCTCTAGTCTTAGTTCCCAAAGTGGTCCAGGTCAAGGACGTCACCATGCAGGGAGGAGCAGCTGCCCCCCCTAGAGATTCTAAGTTGCCAAATGTAAAGCAACCAAAGTCCTAAGTCTTTGACTTGACTTGCTTGATCGATCAGCCCCGTACGTCGAAACTCGAATGAATTCACCAATTCCATTCCTAATATTCAGTACGCTCAACTACGCTCTGCTCTATGCTATTGTTAAAGCTTCGTGTGCTCTCGACTATACCTACAATTCATACTTTTCTCATTCTCTATATCAACTTGCCCACCCGGGGCCATCGGCTGGCGACGCCCTTGGTCCAGGTGGACCCCAGGGGTCCACGGGAGACTCGACCAGGGTCTACGTTAGCGTGTCAAAAAATCAATCAATTAATATAATCTAAGCTCAGTCGCAACACACATTTCCATAGTTATATCTAAGCTTTACATTTTTGTCTAGTTTTGGGAATATGGTACAAATGTAGCTGCAGGGGGTCCACCGGAACCAGCTGAATTTTGAAAGTGGTCTATGAGAAAAAATTCTAGGAACCTCTGCTTTGGCTTTGGCGGGCAAGCATCTTGCTCAATGAATATGCATTGCTATAGACCGAGGAAATTTTGCCAGCATCTTGACAACTGGTGAAGCATGGTTAAGCCTAATTATTTACATTTATCTTAATACTAGTAACAGGCCTCGTTTCGAATAGGAAAACTTATGGATTAGTACCGCAAAATTAGACAAATGCACGGACAAACGTGTTAAGAATCTAAACATCATTATAATGGGATCTATTACGTTAATGAAAACAGTTCCTATAGTTCTTCTTAAATTAATTCCATATTTCAGTTATAGACATGACTCATGTTACAGTCATATCTCTATACATATATATTTTAGCCTATTTTTGATTCCTATAATTCCCCAATTACTGATTCTCAAACCCTTATATAAAATACGATGATACATTTATTTCCCTACTTTCTTTCCAAGCCATTCCTCACTCAGCCTTGTAAATAATGTATTAAATTCCCGGCCCACATTTCCCGAAGTTTCACAGGCATATTTCCTCCTCAGATTCAATCGGGCCGTGTCCCAAGGGACACCTGTTCTCTATATCGGAGGTGTCATCGCGAGGGTCGCGCTCGGAGTGCAAGTGTAAGGCTTTCCACGCGCGGGCTGCTGATGGCGCCTGCTACAGACTGTACACCAGGGGGCCCTGCGCTCATGATGAGATGATTGCTAGAGGTGGAAGGTGTACTAAGGTAATAACTAGGTATAGCTTGGTTTTAAAATTTAAGCCTCAAAGAGAGTATGAATAATACAACATCTTTGTCTTTGGCTTTCGTCATTCATTATAACTACAGTAAATTTTGCCACATCAAATGGACCAATTACAGGGAAATGTATGGAGTATATACTGTATAGAGACCTATACAGCAAAGAAATGCTTGAATAAAAGTGAAATGGCTGGACGTGTCAAACGTACAGAGTTACGTTACAAAAAGATTTGCAATGATTTTTCTTTACGTATACATCATAGAATTAACAATTCCAGGTACCATGCACTCGCGGCAGACTGTACGTCCCGGAGCGGCGCCGCTGCTACCGGCCGGGGACCGCCGAGCCGTGCCCCGCGGGGGAGGTCGTGGCCTTCGACTTCGAGGCCCGTCCCGCGCTCGACGGCCTGAGCCATAACGGAGTGTGCGCTTGTGGCAGCGGTGTTTGTTCCAGGAAGGAGGTGAGGAAACCGAGTAACAGATAAAAAAAGTGTGATTATGGTGTTAACCGTTAAGGAATTCCCTTGTCTGCCAAATCTGAGTGTAGTACTCGTATTATGTCATGCTTATTACAATCGCTTGGAGCTAAACCTGAGTCATCATGCTTATTACAAAAATGCATTATCATCACAACAAAAGCAATATGTAAAATTTCGACTTTTTAAAATCATTAAGGTCTAATTAAGCTTGCATGATTTATATCACTCAAACAGGGTAAGCTATAAGAGGGTTTAAAAATATAAATAACCAGTAGGTATCCGAATTTTGATTTCAAATTCAAAATCATAAAATCTTGCTCGTAATATACTTAAATGTGCGTCATTTATCATAGGAGAGAACAAATAGCAAGCAAACGAGCTGACAATTCACTGGATGGTAAGTGGCAAGGCATCACTGATACGTTGCCGGCCAAGAAAGAGAGAATAATAAGAAAGAAATAAAGCTACTAACCTAAATAAATAAATCGTTTAACATTTTCTTTGACTATCAAACTACTTTAGTTTTATTTCATTTACTCTCACTAGCTCATTAATTTAACATACAACATACTTTGCAGCATTTACTAAAGACAACAAACATCCTTCCAGGTGGACGCCTGTTCAGCCCGTAAAGGCGCGGCGCCATTTAACTCAACCTGCCACATTCTGCACACGCGCGGGCCTTGCTCCGAGGGCTCGTGGCTCTCCCTGGACGTGCGAGGACACGTCACCTGTCAGTGTCGACCAGACAATGATTGCAGTAACTCTACTGAGAGCTGACATAAACTCTAGGGCCACGGCACTCTGCGCTGCGAGCGTTAGCGTCAAGCATTGAAGAATTTGAAGACAAATCCACAGAGTAATTAAATACGACAAGTGTATTTTGTTTGAATATTGTAGCGATATTGTTTGAATAATTAGTGATTGAAATAACGTTTGCAGCGATAGAAAATTGTGGCGTCATGTAATTTGCGTTGGCCCAAAACAATGAAACACTTGGGCGTTTGAATTTTAATGCTGGCTATACATTGAATAGTACTGATCTCAAATGTTGGATCATTTTGAATTAAGAAGATTTGATTAAGTCTTTGACGAAGTTGAACATGTATTTTGAAGGACTATACATCCTAAAAATGGATATGCAATATGCAACGGTTATGAATAATATGGATGGTTAATATGGATATGTACGAGTATGCGTGGTAAAGTTTACATGAAGGTCGAAGTAAGACGTGATGGCTACAAAATAGTGTCATTTATAGTTTTATAACGGGACTTATTTAATACTCTTTTTGCGAGTATCATAGTCTATTAAGTTTTACTGTAGATTATTATTATAGAAAATTAAATATTTATGATTATTGTACTTGATAGTTTTTTTAGTGGAGAAACATAACAGTTAAAATAGCAGTAATGTTGTAGTTTTCTATGCATTTGATGTGATTAATCAGTACTAATAATACCTTCACGAGGAACCAAAGTCTTACCTACTTTTGAATCTTGCACCCGCAGCACACCAGCTACTTTTACTGCAATATAGATATTACTGGAAGTCCACTTCACATCCTGAAATGATCTTTATAAATGCCTATACACTCACATCCCTAGATTTCTTTGTTGTAGATGACACCTATAGACATGTACAAGTAAAATATCCTACCTCACGACCTAAGAAATAAGAACAATAATTTATTTCTTATTCACATATTTATTAATACTTATTCGCTTAAGTAATTTGTTTATGGTAATAGCCGCCAAATGAGTACACAAGCCTGATGGTGTTGTCATCGTCATCCATGGACATGTAACAACCTGTAAAGACATAGATACCAAACTAAAACACAAAACAGACAACCCGTGTGGCGCAATAGTTACAATGCCATTGCCAGATCGCCGTACCAAGGGTCGTACGGGAGGAACTCATGATGCTAAATGTGGGGTTACTCGAGCGTCATGGAAACCTATTAGATTTGGTTTAGATGATAGGAAGAATAAATGGTCCTATAATGTTTCCACTTTCAGCGGTGAGGGAAGCGTCTACAGATTTTCAAAATTGTAAATAAACAACGACATGGAACTACTCAAGCGTGTCAGATATTCCTGATGTGAAATATATTATAATCTGCCGATTTGCGTGGTGGGGGTGGCCATACGGAAGGGGTGCAAACCCGAAAAAAAATTTTACTAGAGCGCGTCAGATTTTTAGAGGGCGTTCAGTGAATATTACGGATGATCTCATTTCTTAGACGGACGATTTGGAAGTGACGCAAGCTGGCAGCGAATTCCTGAAAATGTAAAAAAGTATCGCCATCTTGAAATACTCGAGCGCGTCTCATTAGCATATTGAAGGTTCATTACGATGTGCCAGCCATTGTGACCAAAAATGTGACGATTATTTTGAGGGATAATGGTAATCTGACATGTTGAAATTTTTATTTTTATTTTTAATGGTGTCATCATGTCATGGCATCGGAAAGCAATGTGGGGAAGGCGTGAGAGAGTCAGAGATATGGGAAAAGTGAAAGGGACAGGCGCGGAATTTAATTGACGATTTTTATTACTTTTGGCTTGCGGAAATCGTCAGATTATAATATTTTTGTTATTCTGGTATTAGAACCATCAAAATAAAAAAAAAAACAACTGCGCTCGAGTAAGTCAAGACATCGTTTTTAGGGTTCCGAAGAAAAATCGGAACCCTTATAGTTTCGTCATGTCCGTCTGCCTGTCCGTCTGTCCGTCAGTTCGTCTGTCCGAAGCAAAGACGAGACCTTTAGTGCTAGAAAGCTGTAATTTGGCATGGATATAGGTACATATTTATAAAAACTCCAGAATCGTAGAATAAAATATTGAAAAATAGTTTTTTCAGGGTACCTCCCCTACAGGTAACGTGAGGATGAATTTTTTATTCGTCGCGTACCCTATAGTGTGGAGTGAAAAAATTCCCAAAAATAGTTTATATGATTAATTTACAAGGAAAACTGTCATGGCTATGTTAGCGGTCGATGACTTACTACTTTTTTTTGCAACTTTGTTACCCTTCCGCTCCCTTAGGTTACGCTCAAATCGTCAGATTACCAAAATTAACACTTTTTAGCTAGTAATTTCTCCACTTTATCTTAATCTGACTCGCTTGAGTATTTCAAACGATCGATTTTTTTTACTAATCTGACGGGTTTCCCACAGCGTACCCCCCTATATTAAGGGCTCATATTGGCTTGAGGTGCTTAATAATATGTAAGGTATCCTACCTTATATTAAGCTGCCGCGCCGAGTAACTCCAAAAATCCCCTTTTGGGCTCCCCTACTATATCCAGGGCAATACAAAAACTACTGCTGTTGATGACTGACTGACATGAAAGATGTAGACTGGCCCTAGTCTAAATATTCAGCCACTTAAATGTTTTAATAAAGTACCTGCCATTCAAACAGCGATTACAGGCAGGTATAGATACATAACGTACAATGGAGTATAATCTAGATAGATGTAGTTGAAGAGGTCAAAACTCTTCGCACCAGATTTGAAGGTACGATGCTGTAAAGGTTCGACGAGAGTCGACTGTGGGATTTCGTTGAACTGGACTTTTTTCAATCGTATTTTAGATCCGTGATATTGATATCTACCCATGCTGTTACCAATATAATATGACATAGGTTGGAGCAAGAAGCTTATAACTATATTTGGAGGCCACGCTTCAAAGACGGATCATGTGACATTGGATGAATATCTGCGCCCTATCGATGGTCGAAGTTATACACTGACATCCTAGTGGCTAACACTCTCAAGGTCAACTTCAATCACGCCTATGATTGGTCGGAGATGTCCATCCATTGCCACGTGATCCGTCTTCAGTTACCTTTTTGATACATACTCGTAAGGTATTTAAGGTATCTCCACTTAGTATATAAGTTTCTTGGGTTGGAGTTAGTTTTGATCCTGACCGGTGGTTATAGCACTGTTCGGAACTGAATGACGTCTTAGCTACGATATTCGACCATGTGATGATCCTTCGAGCAGTGCACTTGCACACCTGTGTCAGCTCGAGTAAGTGGGAAATTTAGTTAACGTCAATGTTTCGTTTAATAACGCAGTGGGATTCCCTGTGTCGCAGGTGGCATGGACAATACAAATAAGACATCACTCAAACACCCATGACCCGATTTACCTGTCACATAAATATCTTTCTCAACTGGGAAACGAACCCGGGAACCCTCGCTTCGCAGGCAGTGTCACTACCAACTAGGCTATAGAGTTGTAAAAAATCAATAAAAAAGATTTACCGCATGTGAGTGCAAAAAACGGAACATTTTTTTACGTAACATTCACTCCATTACCCTATAACACTGTTCTGAATTAATTCTATTTTAAATTACTCTCTAATTAAAAAAATAAATGTCAAGATCGCCACTTCACTAATTGCATCAGAGCTAGCGCATGCCAGGTGATCTAATTTATATAGCCAGTGATTAGCTCTACACTATAGTGTAATAATTTCCCCTTTAATACCATCTGGATAAGGTTCATATTCAAACGGCAATATAAACCGTACCTTGTGTAATGATCCATTTGTTTTGAATGGTACCAGCTAGAGCGACAACCAGATATACACTTTTGATGCTTCTGTATGTAAAATGTAATGCCTGGTTCCTCTTTTTGATCCAATTCTGAGCGTAGTATCTATCGTAGAAATGCATTGTCATCGAAACTACAGTAATAGGATAGGCTGAAGTAGTTCTAATTCAGCTTGCATGACTGACCCATCCATTACAACAAACTAATGAACATGGCAATTTGCGTGCCGCAAAGTATAGGAATAGCTTACACGCGTGGGTGTTCCCGTCCACCAACAATGTAGGTGTCTTCAAGAGAAGGCTTTATGTTAGTGCGTTCTCCATCTTAGATTTCATCGCCACTTACCATCAGGTGGGATTGTTGTCAAGCACCAACTTATTCCATGTGAAAAAAGGCAAGTTACAAGGTTTTAAAAAGAAAAGGTAAGAATACAACCATCTTAATATGTCAATACAAAGTCTTTATTTAATAATTTACTAATATTCTTAACCTATAGTATGGTATAAAAATAGTCAAAAGGTTACAGCTAATACAGATCTACGTGATGTTTGGCTATCGCTAACTATAATACACATTTGGTTTCATTTCTCGTTCTACTTCTCTTTTAATTTCGTTTGTGATTTTCCTGAAAAAGAAGAAAATTAATTCCATTAATAAAATAGTTGTGAAAGAAGTACAAGGAACTAGTTCACGAATTCTAGTAGGTAAAGATTAACGATAATAAACCTAGATGAACTAATTACATAAGTTGGTTTAGTTTGAAATTTAACTTTTGCTTTTCTTTTGCCGAGCAAAGAAGCTTCCTACGATTCCGTCTTGGCAAAAGGAGTTAGAGGAAACAAGGAGACCAGTAGCTCGAGCACGAATATTTGCGAGAAAGTATTCGTATGGTTAACGTAAGCAATTTGTATGGCATTTTTTCAAAAGCGCCCCTATCGTACGTAAATGGTACTAAAATGCCATACAAATTTGACAAATTGCTTACGTTAACCATACGAATACTTTCTCGCAAATATTCGTGCTCGAGCTACTGATGACAGTACGTTATTCGTTCAGATTAATGCAGGTTTCTAGGGACAAGTAAAGTTGTCTCGAAGAGTTGTCATCCATATTGGACATCCAAATGATTGGAAAGATGAATCGATTTAATCTTTGAATTATATTTATTTGTTTTACTAAATGTGTGGGCATGGTACTTCATTGGGTTAACTACTGGTAACCCCTGAGTTTAATTTGAAATTAAGTGGGTATTTAAGCCTGTAATCTTTGTGGAGATTAGGCTCTTAAATCTTGTTATGTCTGGGAACTGAGATTAAATCTCTACAATAGTAATTGCGTACATCCGTCGTGTTGTTTGCCTAACCCATACACCACTGTCCACGGGATCCTCTCACTATTTGGAAGACCTTGAACCTCAAACGCTGTTATAGTGGTGGGGAGAGTTTAGGGACCATTCATTACTTACGTAATGACGATTTCGGCTATTTTTGCGGGGGGCTACCCCCATGTAAGGATACGTAAGATTTATCGGACCCCCCTTCTCCTTCTTACGTAAGATTTTATTTAGTTTTGGAATATAATTAACAGCATTATTTACAATTTGACGAAAAAAGATCCGCCGCCTACATAGACTACATAGTGCATTATTATAAGGATATTTTTGAAAATGTCCTACTTTAAATAATAATGTTTTTCAAATTTTTACTTATTAATACTTATTTTCCAATTTAATCTCTTGTTTAAATTGGAAAATTGGCATTTTAAAATATCTAAAAAAGGTCCTTCTGCACAAAAATGCGAGCAAACAGACAAAACCTTATAATTTTATTTATAGAAGACACTGGAAAACACATTTTAATGGGCATTGTCCTTAATTTTCCCTTTTGTTTATTTATAGGGATCTATTTTAATCATTATATTCGTAAACTTCATCATCAACAGTTCCGTTACTGCAATAAATTGATAAGTGGCAGAATCTATACTATAATAAAACTCAAAGGGCAAATTTTCTGTACATTGAATATTTTTCAAAAATTTTAATTAGGGGGCACTTCAATAACGTGTCAGAGCACAAAAATATTTTTTTTAGAATTATTGTCTGTCTGTCTGTCTATTTGTCTGTCCAGCATCAAATGAAAACCCTTGAACGGATTTCGATGAAAATTGGTAAAGTTGTAAAAAATAAAACTGAGATTAAAATAATGAGCTCTAATACCCCTCTTTGTAGAAAGTCGGAGAAATCCTGCAGCATTACAAAGAGTCGTTTAAAAATTAATTAATTCATACCTCTAGTTTTTTTTTATTTAAAAATATCGAAGCGTTGAAGAATTTAATTATTGGTATTTAATTTTAATCCAGTCAAGTTACTCGCCTTAACCTACTTTAAGGTAATGAAGGTTCTACACTGAATAATACTGTTCGCTTAAATGGCTCTGTACTGAAGAATCGGGTCAAGACTGAGCAGGGTTCAAGTAATTAGGGCTTAATGTTTTTATTGTTTGTCTGTCTGTGTTTTTATAAAGAATATATTCCGAATTACTGAATGTTTGGACCCATGAGATGCAGTAGTAGTCATGTTGGAAGTTCAAAAGATCCCCTTGGGTTAATTTTAATGTTGAGGTTAAATTTCTTTTCAACGTCTGGGTAGACAAGATCATATTACAGTCCACAGGGTTTACGTGCATATTACATATGTAATCTTTTAACAAAAACAGTTACTTAGTATTATAATATCCCAAGATAGGGCCCCTCGGAGAGATTATATTGATAATATTGATTGTAATTGCTAATTTTAATACCATTATTACTATTATTATTTCTCCATGGGGTTCGCCTGGATAGCTACCACCCTTGAGCATGAGTCAGCCGCCAAACAACTCGTCGTGTTCCGGCTGGAGGCTTGAGAGCCAGTTCTTTCTTTCATTTTCTTCTCTCTTTCTTGGCTAGCAACGCATCAGTGATGCCTTTGGTGTTGCTGATGTCCATGGGCCACTTACCATCAGGTGGATCGTCAGCTCGTTTCCTGGCTATTTCCATAAAAAAAAGTGTAAGTTTCCTAAAGAGAGCCACGGATGTGTTTATTTGTTACGAGTAACCGCCCTCGCTTTGCTTCGGTTTTCTTATTCTTTTACAACTTATGAGTTTTATTAAGGATCCCTATTTTTTTTTTAAATATAATATAGCCTATGTTACTCGGGGATAGTGTAGCTTCCCAACAGTGAAAGAATTTTTTAAATCGGTTCAGTAGTTTCGGAGCCTATTCAATGCAAACAAAAAATCAAATCTTTCCTCTTTATATATTAGTATAGATAAACAAAACATGAGTGAAGTATATCAATCGAAGGTGAATAGTACATGAGTCTTTCAAAGCTAGACAATCGTCCCCTCTAATTGATGCCTCAGTCACGAGTCACGATAGATTCATCGGTTGACGATCGATTGAGGTATATTTGAATACGATAGAAAAACTTCAGAGAGTTGAAGCACCAAAGAAAAATTGAATTTGAAGTTCAATTATTTTTCTTTCAAGCGAAAGTTGATAATACAACATTGTTCGTTTAAAATTTAAAATTTTCTTCATTCAGTGGAATTTTAGTTTAATTCATTTTAATAAATTCTTTGGAGTAGTTAGTGTATTTAATAAAAATGTATTTATTTAAGTGTAGTTAGTAAAGTCATGGCGAAACGGTGAGAAGAAAAGTTCTATTAGTTCGTAATAAAAATAATTTTCTCCTCAGTTCTCTTCTCACGTTGAGTGTTTACGCCGGCCAACAATACACACTTGACAATATTATGAAGAACAGTTTGGTAAGCCATCGCTCATTGTATTGACAAAACTAAATATAGCTACGAGTAGGAAGGTACTTCACAAATATATAGAGACTCCAAGGTATTATTTCTTTATCGTATTTCTTGGTATTTTCGTTACCGTTGTTGTAATCCTATGGTGTATAGAGATATAAGAAGATTATAAACAAATAACTAAGAAAAGAAGTAACAAAAACCGGTTTAACATTGGTACTAATATAGAAGTTGTACAATAGTTACGTTAAATACGATTATGTTCTTAACATGGATGTATCGTATGTTTTTGTTTAGGCTAATAGGTAGTAAAATATGCACTAGCATAAGCTCGCCATTTGTCCTATAATATTTTATACTGTAGTAAACAATGATATTTCAATTTAGATACGTTATTTCCTTACAAATCAACCAAAAAATCTGTTCCGAAAAGAGCTACAATACACACACGTTTATCTTTTGTTTCACTACACCAATCACATTGGTATAATACACGAAGGCATTTTAACGCTGTATTCAAATGTCAGGCACTTCTGACAACAACAAAAGCGTGCGTATCGTCTTGTATTGACAGGGCGACTACGAGCAGAACGGTCAATTGCCTTTTCTTAAGCTCTTCATCGTTGGCGCGCTAGTGACATAGTTATATACCTCTTTTTTACATTATAATATCATTGGTGGTAAATAAAAAACAAATACATAAATACATGGAGTGCTTATTTTTTATGGAAATATCCAATAAACGAGCTGACGATCCACTTGATAGTAAGTCGTCGTCCGTGAACATCAATAACACCAAAGGCATCATTGATGCGTTGCCAGAAAATTAAAAAATGTTATGTGACGGAGTTCAGCTTACCAAAGTATATCCTGTAGACCTGGTTGAAGGGCATCTCGATGGCCACCGTCGTCAGCACCGATATGATCAGCACCACCAACATCTCTGGTATGTAGATCTGGAAACGTTCAATAAAAAAATAACTAAACGATACACACTCATAGCCCCACACTGGTGTCGTTTCACTGTGTCGTGGGTGCCATGGACAACACACACATTCATATCGAGAACAGAAATTCAAAGTCATCATTCAAATTTCCGCCTTCCTGGGAATCCAAACCCTTCGGCTACGAACGGCGGATGGGCATTGTAACAATTACGTCACTTGTTTTATACTGACAACAATAATGATAAGTCTAAATCCAAAATGTTAATTAACAATATACTTTCTTCAGCAAGAAGAATAACTATACTGTTATATAAATTTCGATAATTATCAAGTTGTATATGTTATCACAAATTTTTTACCACAGTTGCTTTTTATGGGGTAGAGTAACGCGCTCACCGTTATTCGGATAAAGATGAAACATACAGGATATATTCAATCAGTCATGATCATCTCAACGCATCCGGAAAGACGGCCTCTTCTTAGCAGGGAAATTAAATAATGAGTACTTACAAGTAGCCATGGCGTGTAATACTCTGCATGCCGCTGGACTCCCACATTGTAGAAGAATATGGGGAACTGGGTGAGGTACACTCCATAAGCCACTTTGTTGAACAACTTGAACACCTTCCATTCTACGAACATTGTGCCGATGCCTGCAACATAATTTAAGAACAAAAGGATAAGAGAAGAGAGACTATGACTGATTCAACATCACATAATGTCTGCTATTTAATGCTAAATCTGATATGGCGACTTAACGTTCCATCCAAGTACCGAAAAGCTCATGAAATTTTGCCCCTAATAATCCCACCTAACTTCCGTGCTCCTTGCTCAACTCAGACAATCATTAACGATTAACATAAACTTCCCTCAAGTATGCAAGCGGTTAGTTTCCCAATAAAGCTTCCTCATTCATCCATCATAACGCGGTACCTTCTGGTACATCGTAAAATAAATGATAATGGAAGGGAGCTATAAACATGGGAACTATGCTACGGCAGGAATACATTACAAGTTTAGTGTCGAAGTACACATGCAGTGTTTTCGCTGCCGTTACAGCAGTAAGCAGGTTTTATTATCTGTTTACGTGGTGATATATTTCACTTACAACTTGTGTTTTATGTCTCAAGTAAAGTGATGCAGATACTTTGGTAAAGTTTCGCGAAATACCCCGTATTTTAAAATCTAAAATAAAGTAGTTTTTGAAATGGATATATGGCGTTTGAATATATCGCGCTGTCATTTTCTTGTATTTTATTTGTAGTTATTGTAGGCAGGGGTTTTGGAAGACTTACGGATTCAAAATACATTTCATGGGGGTGCGGAATGTTTTTGCTAAATAAAATCATTGATGAATAAACCTACTAATTCCTTACTATTTGGAATCAGTTGGACAGTTCTTATAAGCTCCACATTATCATGAGATCCCTCTGTACCTATGTCACCGCGGATACACGCAGGTCATCAGTCCACCTGAAGGGAGCGTCTAATGCTCCTCTCGCTAACGCCTGGTCATGATTGAGGATTATCCTGCCTCAAATTATGTTTGCACTAAGAAAGCCTTTAATCTACCACGCATTACCTTCTTACACTTACCAGCATAATCATTGCAGATGGCCCAGTGTGCGAGGCACATGAACAGTCCCCACAGCACGGGGGCGAAGGCCGCGAACAGCGCCGCGGGGAGCGGCTCGTACCGGTAGCCCTCCAGCCCCATCTCGTACGGGCTGACGATCGTGAACGCCGCGATCCCGAACACTGATGCCCAGAGGAGTCGGACTTGGTTCTAGGGTTGTATAAGAATGTTGTTACTTACAGAACAGATGATGATGGCAGGATATTAGCAACAGCATGATTAGGCGTTACTGCGGAATTACTAATGACTTAATTTTTCATCATACGGTCATGGTCATGAGAGTGTTTGTGACCAGTACGAGGGACGCAAAACAGACAAGTTATAATTTTTGCCAAAGATCAGGGATTAGTAGAGATAAATAAGGTTAAGCGTAGGGATAACACAGACGGGTCTGATAACTTTTTGATGGCCATAACATTAAATAGCTAGGTAGTCTTGAGTCCAAAAACCATTTCATGTAAACTAGGGCAGTTTAACTTAGGGCAGTCCAAGAACCATTTCATGTAAACTGCCCTAGTTTACATGAAATGGTTTTTGGAAGTTTGCTCGAAATTTTTCAGTAACCTGTTACACTCGGATTGAAATCGTATTTTTGGGGAAAGTGACTTCAACTTTCCTGCTATGGAATGTCCAAACCTTGCTAATGTGTTTTAGCCAAATATGAAACAGTTTACTTGTGTGAGTCGTAAAAACATATAAAACTCACATCGTTGAGCTTGACGTATGTCTTTCTCGTTCTTATAAAGTATGCCATGGCGACGCCGATGAGATATATGGTGGCTCGGTGAGTGGGTAGTATGTAGGAATACCGAGCTGCGTCGAGGAGTTTCTGGACTCTGGAAACAAACGTAGTATAAATTGACCTGTACTTATGCACTGGCGAAGTGTGATTGCACAAATTGCCTTGACTTTTATCAGGTCAGGTATTAAATAACCTGGACATAAACTTAATAATGATGAATTTGGTGACAGTTAATTAGAACTTTGTAGCCCAGCACTATTGCCGGAAGAACTATGAAAAAATTGTTTTCGTACACTTCCTTCGAGCCAAGCCAGATGATGTATTTTAACACCAGGGGGTGTGAACACCCTTTAACTAATACGTTTTCAATAGAAGACGAATACAGTGTTTCGATTCTTTGGAATTCACACCAGAACGCATTCATAAATTTCATAATACATAATTTTCGCTTAAAAGTACAGTTTTATAGGGAATTCTTTCGTTGTATTTTGAGGTATTATCTTCAAAAATCTTACATTCCATTATTATACAAAACTAGTTCTGAATTTTCAGTATTTAAATATCCACTGTCATGGCATAATAAAATTGTTGTTTGACCTAATTATGCCTCGCCCGCACTCCTTGTTTAATTATTTCGGCTTGTACGACCGGAGGTCGCTAGCGCCCTGCCTCCCCACTCTCACAATTATTTTGATTGTGTGTTCATATTTTTATTATTTTTGTTATAATTATCATTAAATTACGGTTTTGATGTCACTTGCAATTCAATAGGAAGTTCAACTTTGGAAGAAACCGTTCATTTCGACTGAGAAAAAGCGTAAATTACCATGTTGTTTCAGTTGCAAATTACAATATAGTATAGTATGGCATGGCATCAATCCTTCAATGGCCTATTTCAGGGCACGGGTCTCTCCTAATAACTGAGAAGGTCCGAAGCATACTACGCTGCTCTAACGAAGATTGTGGAGCTTTCGGGTATAAAATCTATAGAAGAGCTGGTAATACTTACGATATTCCATAATACACGAACATGCTGATTTCGTACCAGTGGATAGCCAAATACCGAAGCACGGTGGATCCAACCGCTATAGATACCAGCAAAGTCCACCCCAATGTCTTGAACTTCCATAGGACAATCATCAGAGGAAGCGTCGCGACGTAAAGTTGCATATCCATGCCGATTTGATGCGTGTGAGTCAGGCACTGGGGAAGAAAACCAAGCAGGATTTATTCAAATGGTTTAAGAATATTTAGGAATTCAATGAAGCGTGAGATTCTGTTCTGTAAGTTTGCTGTTCATGGCTAAGGACTTCAAATAGGTTTGAAACTAGTCGAAGATGTTTTACTAAATAGCTGGTGAACGAAAGAAAAAGGAACCTGATCCATGGTTTGCCTTTTTCATTTTCCTTTAACAGTTCTGCGGAAGAGGCAGGCTAAGACGTAGGTAAATTCCATCATAAAGTTTTTACATTTAAAGATAATCTTCCTGTAATAAAACAAAAAGAGAAGAAAGCCGTTCGGTTCGTTTATCGCCGATAAAGGTTACTTGTTCTTAGTGCCTAGTGGCTGCTCCTTACTAATAAAAGTAAAGTGAATAAGCACTCAAAAACTGACGTCGTAAAAAGGGCAGTAATCAATAAAATAAATGGAAGTAAAGTAATTATTTTTCTTTTGCATATACGAACTTTAAAAACATTATACAACGTTTGAATTTACCTATTAATTGTTTTTTTTTATTATTTGTCTTTGTGCATATACGAATTTTTTAAATATTGTACTACAACCTATGAATTTCCCTACAATTATTTCAAAACCCATTTCACGCTCTTTAGAGTCATTTTCCCACAAAAATTCATTTATGAATTTCCCTTCAATGGTTATTAGTCCATTTTAGGCTGTTAAGAGTTAAAGTCCCAAAAGTTACTAAAATGATTTATTCCACAATGATCTCAAAACCCATTTCACGCTTTTAAGCGTCCAACTCCCAAAAAATTATTCAGTTAAGTTCTAAGTTGTACAATGTTAATATTTTATACAGTTGTGTAAAACCACTATGTGTAAAACTATTTTCTGTGCTTACCTATTATTTGTGTTTAACTACAGAAGAAATAATAGTATGTAATTATATGGTATAACTTTATGTGTAAAACTCTTTTATGTGCTTACTCATATTATTGACTGTGAACCAACTTTTGGTTGTTTCAATGTGCAATAAAATATAAATGTACAAGTTCTAAAATAATCTTGAAATGAAATATTTCGGGTCAAGGGATAAGGTCATTTCGATCCAAAATACTTTCATAATAGTTTGGGTACGAAGTTCCCCTTTGTTTAATCCTGCGATCTCGCTTGTTGTATTTACATAAAATATTATTTCTATAAAAGATTTTTGGGCTTTGTACAAATATTAAATTGAATGGGTGTGAGTGCTCAAAGGTATTTTAATAAATCATGAATGAATTAATAGTATAATATGAAAGTGGTTCTTATAAAACTTAGAGCAATTGAATTAATTTTAGGTACGCAATTATTTTCTTTTTCTACTATAACAGCCATTTTAATATGGAATGGATGAGAAATTCTCATTCTTGTTTGAGTTTTCCCAAAGTTACGACTCAACTCTCGTGTGCATTAAGTAATAACAAAAAATATATTTCAATTCTGTTGAAAATATCACAATCCTGTAACTAGTAAAACAGTTGCACTGATACGAAAATAGGTAAGGTATATGTACCTATATCTAACTTTGCCTCTAAGTTTACCTAGAGTGCTAGAGGCAGAGAATTAGAGATCTAGTATCTCAATTAGTGATTTGTATTGTTCCAACGTGAAGATACCAGGCCTAGACAGGAATGCCTTTGCGTCACCTATAATACTGTTATCTCATGTGGGTGTATTATATAAGCCTCCTGGGAACTAGAACACGTGAGGTCTATTGTTTTTCATTGAACGCATCATAGCATTGTGATATCAATCAATTGTATCAGATTATAGTTATGCTTTACGATTTTCCAGTACAAAATATAATTTGTGTAGCGATAGCCTAGTGGTCAAAAAGCTAGTTTCCTGTAGGAAGGAAATGGGTAAAAATCCAACATCTGTGTATTTTTTTCATTTATACAAATAAATAAAATTGCTGTGTCTGTTTGTAATATCAAAATAACCGCTTTTTACTAAGTGCATTTGGATGTATACACGGTACATATACCAAAACAACATTTTTCACAATTTTTGTCTGTCTGTTTGTTCCAGTTAATCTCTGAAATGGCTGGACCAATTTTGACGGGACTTTCACTGGCAGATAATTGATGTAACAAGGCGTAACTTAGGCTACTTTTATTTCAGAAAAAAAATGTTAGGCGATACGAAGTTCGCCGGGTCAGCTAGTTATGAATAAACTTGCATGCAAGTTCTCCATAAGGCTCTCTTAAGGGTGCGAGTTCACACTTTACCATAGCGTTGGATCAAGTGGTCTATGGCGTGTACTTTATGGTCTATAACGTGTTGAGAGACAATGCAAAAAAATAAGAGAAAAGTAAGTAATTATTAAGCTGAACTAAATTCACTTACAATCAAAATTCAAATAGAAATGAAAAACGGAACTGCAATAATACACAGAAGTAGTTTTAAGTTATTGTAGTAGTATAATCTAAGTAACTCACCATTTCTTCAAATCCGAAATAATTGTGAATGAAGAGGAAGCTCTTCCACATATTTCTCTCGCAGACCCTGCTGTGCTCTTCCACCACCAGATTCCATTGCGGCCCATTGTTAATGTCCGGCAGAATGTAGGTGCAGAACAACATCAGACTCAAAAACAATGGGAATAATCTGGAAAGAGAAAGAAAGTCAAAGCGCTATGATAAATGGTTCTTCAACAAAGGTGAAAAAAGAGCTGCTTGAGAACTTCTATCTTTCTTTATCTCTCGTATTTCTTGGTCGGCAACAAGTCGGTGATGCCTTTGGTGTTACTGGTGTCCAAGGGCGAAGGTTGTTAGCAAGCCATATAGAAAAGAGCTATAATAAGGCCGACGATGGAATGGTGACTCCTCTGGAGTACGAGGCATCTTGCCTATGCAAGGTGGTGTACTAAACATCAGATAGTAATTTTGTAACGGAAGTTCAGACGTATATAAGAAGAATGGCCTATCACGAGCTCAATAGTCTTCGTTCTGAGGATGCAGCCATGTACGAGGGTGGAGTAATTTTGCTGGTAGGAAACTTTAAAGATGTAAGGAAGAAGAAGTATGCATTTAATAATGCCATTTTTAAGATTTTAAATGAGTTATTTATGGTACCATAGCTTAGCAGAATTTATAGTACTACGAGTATTATAAATCTAGTTCAATACTAATTTGCGTTCATTATTGAGCAAAATATAAGACATTATCTATAATTATTTCTGACATGCAATGAGATGGTTTAAGGACTAAAGTATAGACAAACGCAAGTAAATGAAGGACGTAAAACTAAAAAAAATGTGTGCGTGTTTAAAATGTTATCAGATCATGGTATGCCAAACACGGGTGCACAAAGAACGATAGAGATATCTTAATGAGGCTGGCAATTCGGAGGAAAACCTTAAACAAAACAAGAAAAAGAAAAAAATTCAAATTGAAGCAGCCTTTCAAAGAAGAGGGTACTTTGAACTTATTTTAATTAAAACGTATTAGCATTGACAGAACTTTGTAGGTTTTTTTTTGATAGCCAACAAACCTACCATAACAAGCTTTTGTACCAGATGTCGAATATGAATAATGGTCACTCCTGTTCATGTAAGATTGTAACAGATATTCCTGACTTATTGCCACTCCAAACAGAAAGTTATTAACTTTTCAACACATTTGAATCTCACTAAAAACATTTTTCATGCACAGACATTATACTTCCCTGTTCCAACATTGAAGACAAGGAGTACGGCATTGCCAACCTGATGCACATTAAAATATTAAAGAGAAGCGTGGTACAAACCTGAACCACCTGGCCAGAAGTCTGCTCTTCAGGTCAATAGTGCCCTTGCGTTCCAGCTCTTGCAGCAGGTTGTTGGCATTGAGGAACCCGCTGAGGTACAGAAAGCTGTCGGTGTACACTATCGCTGAACGTCCTACCACCGCCCATGGCATGCCAAACACCTGCAAGTATGATATTATTTTAGGGTGAAAGTCTTTGAGTCGGATATAAGTCGAGTAATCGTCAAGCTATCTTGAAAGAGTTCGGCGACATAAAAACATCCCATACTTGGAAACAAGAGGAAAAACTGTTGGCGCCTATTGTTAAAAACACTTGTTTATCTGCCATTTTGCCAGTGGTCTAGCAACCGTCAAATAGTCTTCTTGTTATTACTTTATTTACCTACTAACTAATCCAGAGATTTAAGAATAGATAGATTTAAAACTCAAGTAAATCTATCAACCTAATTAACCTATAAACCTTGACACAATAACATCATATTTCTAGAATCTGACTTTCCTTGGCAATTTTAAATTTCAATTACATATATCTAGAATCTGAGTTTCCGTGGTAATTTTAAATTTCAATTATAACAAAACCTTTAAAAAACCTGAGGTTGAATGAGTTTTAATTATTATTTAAATACTATAAGACCTTAAGAACTCATAACCTTATAAACGTGTACAAAAGTTAATAGTGCAAAACATAATGTATTTCCGGCTTTGAGAGATTTTCATTCTCATTATAAATTGGTGTATTCATATCTTTTCGTTACGTTTACACTGAAGACTACTGATAACACATTACTAACTGCATGACCCGAGTACATAATATTTATCTGTCAAGTAAATATTTGCCCCGGTCGAGAATCGAACGCGGAACCTCACGCTTCGCAGACCTTTCAACACTACCAACCAGGTTTCAGGGTCATCACCGTTCTTCAAATGCAGAATTGAAATAAAAGAAATACAAAAATTTATTGCTTAATAATCAATTATAATAAAGCTCGTCAAAATGTGCCACATTATTGTTTAAACTTTTTAAAATATTAAAGCGACGTACAAAGTTGTCGTCTCGAACAAGATCGAAACATAAACAACGGAACTACGAAGTTCCTTCATAAATCAATAGTTAATTGTTAAACTTCTAATGCTTTGTGCAAAGTAAACCTTTAAATTGGGTTAAGTGAATAAAAATGTTTACACGTTAAATTTATTAACAAGTTTGTAATGGCAGAAGTTTAATTGTTTAGTTATAATGAGATGGCAGTTTTACTATAATTAAAATTAACGACTTTCGTGGTTTTGGCAGCACCAGATTCCAATTTATGGTTGACACAGAAGGAAATCACTTCGGATAGTGCGATTGCCACCGTATTCGAGGATTTTTTCTCGAAGATACCGCATGTGATCACAAAAAACTTAAACGCATGCCCTCAACTAGCTATGACCATCTTAGAATCATGTGTTGATAAAAGTACCAACTCATTTAACTTTAAACCCGTTACTTGTGATCAAATTTTAAAAAGTTTCAATTCGATAAATATTAAAAAGTCAAGTGATATCTGGGGTCTTTCTACAGTTGTAGTTAAATCAATAATCAACTCAATTGCCCCCCATTTAAGTTTTATTTTTAATAAATGTGTTGAAGATGGTATTTTTCCCAATCTTATGAAACATGGGAAAATAATACCGGTTTTTAAATCTGGAGATAAAAACGACCCTACAAATTTTAGACCAATATCCATCTTACCAGCCCTCAGTAAAATTTTCGAAAAAATTATCTACAACCAACTTCTATCCCATTTTTCTACAAATAAATTATTTCATGTTAATCAGTTTGGTTTTTCAAAAGGGAAAAACACCACTGATGCAGGCATCGCACTTCTTAAACACATTTTTAATGCTTGGGAGGATAAGCATGATGCTATCGGTATATTCTGTGACCTCTCAAAGGCATTCGATTGTGTTGATCATAATATATTAATAAATAAACTTAGGCATTATGGTGTCTCAACACAATCAGTTAGTCTTATAAAATCTTATTTATCTGAACGTAGACAAAAAGTAATTATTAATGGAATAGAGTCACCTGGAGTGCACATGACCATGGGTGTGCCCCAAGGATCAATATTAGGACCACTGCTATTTTTAATATATATCAATGATCTTCCTTATTTCACTAAGAACATGTGTGAAACGGTATTGTTTGCTGACGATACATCTTTAATTTTTAAAGTAGATAGGAGGAAAAAATGTTATGACGACGTAAATAATACTGTTTCGCAAGTATTACACTGGTTTACATGTAATAACTTGATGTTAAACGCGAAAAAAACTAAATGTGTCAGATTTGCCTTACCTAATGTGAAACATATTCCAGCTCAAATTGTCCTAAATAAGGAAGTACTAGAACTAGTAAATTCTACAACATTTCTCGGCATTACCATAGACTCTCGACTACAATGGGGTCCTCATATTGAAGCCTTGTCAGGGAGGCTCAGTTCCGCTGCTTATGCTGTTAAGAAAGTAAGGCTCTTAACTGATGTAGAAACAGCAAGATTAGTTTATTACAGCTACTTTCACAGTGTAATGTCCTACGGTCTGTTGTTGTGGGGCTCAGCTGCAGATATTGAGTCAATCTTTGTATTACAGAAAAGAGCAGTTCGCGCTATTTACAACCTCAGGCCTAGGGACTCTCTTAGAGAATTGTTTAAAGAAATAAATATACTAACTGTTATTTCACAATACATTTTGGATAATATTATGTATGTTAAAAAATACTTCGATAATTTTCTTAAAAAGAGTGATGTTCACAATATTAACACAAGAAATAAGGCTAGACTGATTGTGCCTAGTTTTAGACTCAGCAAAACTGGTGGCTCGTTCATGGGTAGATGTGTAAAAATCTATAATAAAATCCCGTTAGAATTAACAGAAATGCCATACTGTAAATTAAAAACTCATGTAAAAGGTATTCTCATGAAGAAAGCATATTACAAAGTTGATGAGTATTTAAATGACAAGACTGCTTGGACATGAGTTTTTTTTTATATTAAATATTGCAATAAGTAGAATTAAGTGCTGTCTGTAACTGTGAGTAGGAAAAAAATTATCGCGGGAGTTTCTTGCCGCTTCTTCTCCCGGGACCACTCACGGTAGGGATTTGTTGAAGCGATGGCGTTAAGTGACTTTCGAAAAGTGTTTGTAACAAACCTACTTCGAATAAAATTCATTTCATTTCATTTCATTTCATTTCATTTCATTTCAATCAATGTGAGAAATTACTAGTCGAAGTGGTTATCTTCTATCTATATGTATAAAAGGCAAAAGTGATTGACTGATGTATCAACGCACAGGCCAAACCCTTAGGGCTAGAAACTTAAAATTTCGCACACGTATTCCTCTTATGACGTAGGTCACGTAGGTATCCACTAAGGAAGGATTTTTCAAACTTCAACCCCCAAGGGGGTGAAAAGCCCAAGGGGATGCATAATTTCCGCGTGTGAAGTTGTGGGCAACAGCTAGTTTGTATTATGTAAATAGCCGACTAAGAGCTGATGAGCCAACTCATGGCAACTAGTTACCGGCCCCAAGACATCAGTAATAATGCCTTTTCAGAAAAGAAAGAAGGGAGAAAGAAGAAAGAAAGAAAATAATATACATGTGGGCAATAAGGGAAGAGTTTAAAAATTATTGTTAATTTAGTGGGCAAGAGTAATTACCAAAGACCATTGCGAATAATCACCAAAGATGTATGCGATAAGTTTATATTGGATAAAATTATAAATTTTACCAAAATAATACCTAACAGAATTGGAACTATGACATTGGTTCGTTTTCATATCAGACATGTCATTCAGTCATTCATACAACTATCCCAGTAGACCCAGAGCTATCCTTTTGATGAGACAAGTGACACTAATTTGTCACTTATCCATTGGTTCTAAAGATACTGTAAATGAGACTGATATTGTGAGCGCTTAGACCTAGTCAACACCACGGAACGAAAATGAAAGCTAGATAATAACTCATATAGAAATACGATACTTACTGCCGAAAAACTAGTTTTGTTTATATAAGGGCTGTGAGCCATCGCCATGGACTTGTGAGCAAGGAGTAGAGCGAAAGCATTGACACCTCTGAAGGCATCCACCCCTTTAACATTCGAAGGCGAATCGGATAAATCAATGATCTTCCTGAAGTTGCGTTTCAAAGAGAACGCATTCAGAAGTTTCTCGAAATTTGTAGCGCCTTCCTTTCCGTCGTCCAATAAAGTTCCCAAACTGAGCAGCAAAATGATTGCTAAGAAAAACGTTCTGAAAAAGATAAAGGCGAATAGATTACTTTTTTCTTCTTTTTCATTAAAAGTAAACTAAGTATTTAAGTTACATCAGTATCTACACACAATGATCTAATACTCGTAATCATTCCGTAGCACAGTTTTGGTGTAGAGAGTGTATATTATTGTGTTTTAGTAATTTGCGTAAGTCTTTTTCAGCTGCTGATTGTTCAGTAGTTAGTTATCAAATTTAACCGTAAAATTGAATATGCAAATGTCTGGACATACTGGGCTGTGATTTCTCGGTGTATGTTTTGAGTGAAGTTGAGGATGTATTTTTGTTATAAGTCGAGTTTTGAGAGAAATTGTAAACGTATTTTGGCTAATTCAATTGTGCTATCTGAGGTAGTAATTATACAGAATGCATTATACTTCTTATATTTGCTTAGAAAAACGGAAGGCTTACATGGACAATGTTTTCCCGAACGAGTATGGCCTTTTGAAGCTCTTTACTGTGCACATTGTGTTGTGGACTTTAACGTCAATTCCCAGGACAGATAGCTTCTGGGACAGTTCCTCTTCCAGGTCGAAACTGCTGCACGAGCTCGGAATACAGACACCCCACAGTAAGCTGGAGTATCTGGGTACACGATGGCCCATCTGGAACAAAGGTGAAAACATCTATACTAATATTATAAAGAGGAAAGATTTGATTGTTTTTTTTTGCATTGAATCATTCAATTTGAATGGGCTCCGAAACTACTGAACCAATCTGAAAAATTCTTTCACTGTTGGGAAGCTACACTATCCCAGGATGACATAGGCTATATTGTACTTTAAAAAAATTTAGGGATCCTTAGTAAAATGTAATAATGTAACCCAAGGTGTAAAAAAATAAGAAAAGCGAAGCAAAGCGAGGGCGGTTACTCGTATTAAATAAATAAATAACGCTACACGCTCATAGTCCCACACTAGGATTCCCTGTGTCGTGGGTGCCATGGACAACACACTAGACAAGGACATTCACACCCAGACCGAGAACAGAGATTCAAACTCATTATTCTAATATCCGCCTTGCTAGGAATCAAACCCTGGACCCTTGGCATGGCGATTCCGCATTGTAACTATAGCGTCAGACAGGTTGTCACGTATTATTATTGCCAACATTTTCTATAAATTAAATTTTTATACTTATAGGAGCAAGGTATTGCGGATTGAGAATCAGAACAACGAAAGCTTAAAAGCTTAAGTGGGGAATTCACTAGACAGACATCCCCACGGGCAAGTCTGCAGACAAGCCCGCCGGGCCTCGCTACTATAGGACTGTGCAATGTTTGCTAGTGTATGGCCGTTGCAGTCAGTCTGGCAGACTTGTCTGTTGCAAGTCCGCGCGATCTCATTTTGTCTGCGGGGGCACAGACATGTCCGTATGTGAGTGGTCACCGCGGGCTGTCTGTTCACAGACCCGAGAGCGACAGCAACTAGGACAGACGTCCCTATCTGATTTTATTTATCGAACTGTGGAGTACATGCGTATAAAATGAGTTTTAATGAAAATGAAACAATCTGGACAGAATTCCTAGCGGAATATAGAACATATCCATGTTTATGGAAAATAAAAAGCAAAGAATTAATGAACTACGAATTACGAAATGCTGCCTACCAAAATTTAATAAATAGATGTAAATAAATATACCTCGATGCTAATTTTGCTTACGTTAAGAAAATTAATAAAAAAAATAAAAAACAAAAAACGTTGCTGCGTAAAAAAAACTAAAAAGAGAAAAATAAGCCCAGTAGTTTAGAATGTTGTTAATAGTCGGAACCCATTTTTCAACTAATCAAATCTTGTTTGTTTTTTCCAGCAACCCTGTAAAATTTAAATGGGTCCCGACTGTAAATCCTTCTATGGTTTACTTGTTCAGTATTACTTTTAACAACATTCTAAACTACTACTTTTTTATTTTACCCTTTTTAGTTAGGATTCATTGAATTCTTTATTAGACGAAGAAAATCGCAATGTTTTTATTTCATTAAGGGAGTTAATAAATTAGCGTGAATGGTTGTTTAAACAACTTTAAGTCGTTATAATATATTCTAATAGTCAAACAGTACATTAATGCAGCACCAGCAATTATAGCGATTTTCCTTCGTTGCGTTGTCATTATATTGTGTACGCACAACACAACTAATCGTTACGCCGCTCCAACACAAACTGAAAAGTCTGTGTAGTGTGTTGTGGCGACAGACATGCCCGGCCCGACTGTCCGCGGGCAAGTCCGCGTAGTGTATTCCCCGTTTTAGGCTAATGCTTAAAACTTAAGCAAGTTATATGAGGTTGTGAGGTACTTTTGAACGAGCTTCATTATGTGCATTAAACTGGTTTAGCTTTTTCTTTCCAGGTTATAAAAATGAATATCTGTAGTATCTACAATAACATGCAACAGAATAATAATAATGGGTAGAAATACGGCTTTTTCCTCTTTTTGTTTTCTGTTTTGTGCTTCCATTTTAATAAGGAGTTATTGAAATAGCGATAGTTTTTATAATAGTTTATAAACCAACGGCATGAAAAGGCCTTTTACTTTCAAGCTTGAATATTTTAGCTAGATTTAATTAGTAAATATGAATGTAGTTAGTGTGTTCTGTTTCGTCAATCATAAGTGATGTATTTAAGTAAGCTCGATGCTTACCTACTTACTATTTGGCAGTGGGATTACAAGTTACTATTGGATGGGTGAATGCTGCTAGCGTCATTTCAGTAGCTGTTACTAGTTATATATTTCCCTTGGATATAATTTTATGTTATTTTGTCGCGTAAGCATCCAATTCATTATCGAACGAAAATGGGTCAACCCTAATTCATCGCGAATATTCCCAAGAAACATGACAATGGCTTCTGTGGACGATTCAACCTTTCAGCGGAAATAACATGCAAACGTGTTCGTTTCCAAAGATAACGTCGAGACTGCCCTTATTCGTGAAGCTGAAATAGGAACCCACTCATTGTTTTCATGTCATCGCGAGCGATACAATTCTTCGCGCCTTTGAGTAAACGTTCGTCCGTCTTGGTCAAGGGCTATTGTATTGCACAATAACAATTGCGATTCAAAATCAGCTCAAGAGACCAAATAAGTTGACGGAGTCAGCTCGCGTACTCCTCACAGAATATTAACTAAGGTTTGCTTAGCCTTGATGGTATTTGCGTGATGCCGATCTAGATGATACGATGTTGCTTTATTGTTTAAAATGTTTAATTTGTTATGTCGGGACATTATTCTGTGGGCAAAATAGTTTGACATTTCCGCAATGTTGGTTAATTTGTATGGTATAATTGAACTACAAACATGTTTAATTTAAAATTCAAACAGCAATATAAAATGCTTGGCTGATAAAGATAAACGCCATCTATTGGATACTAATAACGCTCTGTACGATCGTGGATCATCTCGATAAACCTACTGTATCAGATTGTTTGTATAAAAAGTGATGTTGCATAATTTTGTAAAACACAATATTCATAATAATAGCTTAGAAAGAAAAAAAATCCTTATTAATGGTACTTTCACCATACTAGTCGTGTAAAGGTTATTGAACTCAAACAATATGATCTGTATAATGACAAAACCTTTAAACGAGCAATTCTTGCATATAGTATATACCTATATATGTATATTCTTGGAATCTTGGAAACGGCGCCTACGATTTTCATGAAATTTAGTATGCAGGGGGTTTCGGGGGTGATAAATCAATCTAGTTAGGATTCATTTCTAGAAAATGTCGTTTTATCCGTGTTTTCAGGCAATAAAAACTGCTACAATACCATTGACTCTTCCTGACATCTATTGGCGTGTAATATTACTATTATTATTGGGAGCAACTAACTGCTTTAACGACACAGAGCTACTTCAGTAGATGGCGTTGTTAAGCAATGTTAAAAAAAACAAAATAAAAATAACGCTTCACACTCATAGCCCCACACTAGGATTCCCTGTGTCGTGGGTGCCATGGACAACACACTAGACAAGGACATTCACACCCAGACCGAGACCAGAAATTCAAACTCATCATTCAAATTTCGCCTCGCTGGGAATCGAACCCAGGACCCTCGGTGCGGCGATCCGGCATGGTAACCATTGCGCCACACGGGTCGTCAATACTGAGCAAAGCTCGGTCATCCAGATGTTTGTTATTATAACTGGTATATTATGTCCGTCGGTAATAGCGATGTTCAACAAAAATAATTAATAATGTGAGGGGTCTTTATAGGAGCAGTGGAAGCCAAAACAGTCATTTATAGAATTTGTTTTCTTTGCTCATGTATCACGCAATCACTACTGGACCAAATCGGATGCGGTTTTCACAAGTTCATTATGTTACTTAAAAACTGCGCATGTTTCATCTAGATGAGACACTAAGAAGCCAAGATATTACCCATACGAAGTAGCGGGCAAAAGCTAGTCTTTTAATACATTTTTCACCGAATGACTGAAGTAAGCAATTCACCGGTTTCTTTTGTCAGCGGCCACAAACGAAAGTGTCGAAATTAAATTGTTCTGTTTATCTGTATCGATCACATTTTTCTTCGACTATTCTACCTTAGTCTGACCCTTTTGACCGCTGGCGAACAAAAATTGAATTTATTTTCTAGACCATTCTTCCCCAGAAATTCCCGACGAAACCCCAGACAATTCTATTAGCCTCAGCAAAATATGCAACGCTCAAATTGCGATCATTATTCGTTTTTGTTGCTGCTACACTAATTGCTTTCCTTTTAAGGTTCATAAGCTTTTTTAGGGTTCGGAAGTAAAACCGGAACCTTTATAGTTTCGTCATGTCTGTCCGTTCGTCTGTCCGTCTATCTGTCCGTCCGTCCGTCCGTCCGTCCGTCCGTCCGTCGGTCTCTCCGAGGCATAGCGCTAAGACCCTTAGTGCTAGAAAGCTGTAATTTGAAATGGATATACTTATTTATTAAAACTCCAACATCGTAGAATAAAATATTAAAAATATATACTTTTTCAGGCTACCTTACCTCCCCTACAAGTAACGTGAGGATGATTTTTTTTCGTTGCGTACCCTATAGTGTGGGGTATCGTTGAAAAGGTCTGTCAAAAATGTTACGGGTCTTCAAGACTATTTTTGGATTCAGTGATTCGTTTGGGAAATATTTGGCTTTAAAGTGCTAACTTTGGTTAGAGTCAAGTGTCCACCCCCTGCCGGCTAAACAGTTGGTGTTGGACAAGTGAAAAAAAGTGAAAACTATCACGGCTATGTTAGCATAAGTAGTTAATGAGTAATAGTCGATAAACTTACTACTTCGGAACCCTACGTTGCGCGTGGCCTGACACGCACTTGCCCGTTTTTTTTTGTAACTGGTCGACTAACGTGCAGAGAAACCACCTGATGTTAAGTGGTTATTGACACACATGGACATCAGTAACACCAAAGGCATCAGTAACGCGTTGCCGACCGAAAATAGGTGGAGGACACGATTTAAAAGTGGCTCATGGACACTGCAACGGGTGTTTATAACCAATTCAGCTATTTACTTAATTATAAAATAATAGTCTAACTTAGTGTTTTAATGTACTATTATGTTTTCTGTGGTATTATGTGAATGAGCGCCGTATTGTTTTTAAAATTAGCGTCTTTCTCTGTGGAGGTGGTCGAGTTGAAGTTTAAAAAAACCTTGAATTACTGTCAACAAGTAGTACAGAAGCTGGCGGACGATTTTTATGAACGAAAGTTTGTCACATTACTTCCTTCATATTAAATTATTCAAAATTATTTTATTTAAAATTTACAAACCCCCGACAGTTTTATTTATTTTCAACTTAGTTAAGAACCATCTTGATCATGTCAGCTTTCAAATAAAAAACTGCATCATAATCGGTCCATTCGTTTAGGAGCTACGATGTCATAGACAGGCGACTCCTACACAGACACGTCACACTTTTACCAAACTTCTTTTTACGTCCGGGATTAAAATGTATGAAATAAGATGTTGAAAAAGATTTGAATATGATAATTGACAATTCATTTAAAAAAATGTTAATATAGGTCCCTTCTGGATAGTTAGCCAGCTCCTAGACTACAGTGTGGTTACCGTTTCATCACGTCAAGCTATCACCACACAATGTCTTCTAATTTTCCTCAAATATTTGAAAACCGCTCACGTAGGATGTCCATTGCATGTTTGTTCGTCAAAGAAACTAAGTTGGACTATCCTCGCGGTCATGCACCCCCGTTTTGAATTTGTCAGCAAAGTACGATGGGACTTATCTTGTTATGGACTTGTTTGTAAAAAATGGCTTATGGTATAAAAACTATTTAAATAATAGCCGCATTTGGTATCGGATACCACTTTATTTTGGGACTAACGGATTTATTTTCGAACGAAGAGGATTTATATTTAGCATCTATATTTTTATTTCTGTACCAATGTATTATTATAAGTTCGAAAGTCATCTTAATAGTAGAAAATATTTTCAAGTTTTTTTTATTTATCTTTAGATAAGGATTTTGGTATATCTGCAGAAGATTTATATTTTTACTAATACTTTTACTAACGTAAATACAATATCGTAATCAGTCTTTTATAAGCGATAAACCCTCAAAGATTAAATTCATAGTTATAAAATGTAGTGTACCATTGGAAAATAGGCTGCGTAATTGCAGATATCTCTTAGCGGTAATAAGAAAAAGAAAGATTATAGAAGTCTGCGTTAGTGTGCTGGAGATATAATTATATCATTAGGACTGTATAAGCGCACCTTCAGAATAGTATAGATTTAACTCAAAAATAATAAAAATTATGCAACATTTCATTTTTTGCTCATATTTCACAAAAGATAAACTTAATAAGGAAATCAAATAATTGATATGTTTTTATACAAATTAATGAATTAATTAAATCAGTTCAGAGTTGAAGGTTTGTAGTTCCAAAACTTGGTTTTCGTCTTCCCAAAATAAATGATTTTTTGACATACGTCACTACTATTCTGAAGGTGCGATAGGTATAGTTCAAACAATACAAGTTAGTTAAACTTAGTTTGTATGACCGGTTAGTGGTTGCATAACAGATATTTATCACTTAGTTAAGTGTTTAATTTCTGCAAGAATGCATTTTTAATGTGTTGTTCGCTACTTGTCAATGGAAACGAAGTCCATGTTGACGGAGTGAAGGCCACGTGTTGCGGTGGTGCGTAGGATTGTTGTAGTCACAGAATTGTTAGGACTTTATGTGTTAAGAATATAGTGTTGTACCAGTTACTAATTTTAAGCACCTAACAGCAGTAGTAAGTACAATGTACTGTGGCTTCATGAGTTAAAAAATGGAAAACCCATTTTAGGGTTCCGAAGTAATGGTTCGTCATGTCCGTCCGTCCGTCCGTCTCCGTCTGTCTGTCCGAAGCAAAGCGCCGAGACCCTTAGTGCTAGAAAGCTGTGATTTAGCATGGATATAAGCATTTATTAAAACTCCAGAATCGTGGAATAAAATATTGAAAAACATTTTTTTTTTCAGTTTACTTCCCCTACAGGTAATGTGAGGATGAATTTTTTTATTCGTCGCGTAACCTATAGTGTGGGATATCGTTGAAAAGGTCTTTCAAAAATATTATGAGATTTCTTTTACATTTAGGGGTCCGTTTGCGAAATATTTGGCTAAGTGCTAATTTTTATTAGAGTCAAGTGTCTCCCCCCCCCCCTGCTGGCTAAACGGTTGGGGTTGGACAAGTGAAAAATTCTCAAAAATGTGACGAATTTACAAGGAAAACTATCACGGCTATGTTAGCATTAGTAGTAAACTTACTACTTCGGAACTCTACATTGCGCGTGGCCTGACACACACTTGTCCGGTTTTTTACTCTTACTAAGTAGTATGAAGCATTCATTTCCTAGTTTAGTGTAGATTTTAAATTCGAGCGGCGTCCAAAGATATTATCAGCTTTATGCTGATATAATGGAGATGTGTCTAGAATAAAGTAGTGAAATTATTAAAAGAAACTGAGAAAAAAAGCTCTTAATACGAGTTATATAGGTATGTTATTTATACACTGCACGAGAGCGGAGGTGGTGGGTTTGTTTGCTGCGATGTCCATCCAGAAATAAATAGTCAAAAAAGCTTCCCTGGATTTCAAAACTTTAAAGTAGGTACCTATAAAGGAAATTTGATAGTCGAACTATCTGGGTACCAAAGGACAATGTCCACTTTGTATGGACATTTGGCTATCAGTGAACACCACATTTCAACATAAATATTATATAGGCTTAATACCTTTACTCAATTTAAAAACGAAAATAATAATTGTTTTGTAACCAGATGTTTATTATACTGGTTATTTGAATAAATATTTTGTAGGTATTTTAAAGAAAACGCCCAATTTCCTTGACATTTTTTTTTATTTATCTGACTCGTATGTTATTAATATATTGACCAAGAACGGGACTGTTGCATTTATATCATCTCTGTACCTTGCCCAACTCAGAAACCAAAAAAACAATCATTACATGAGCAACCATACAAACCAAGGGTCAACCATAGTTATACATACAATAGTGCCAAGGTTAACGTGGGAAGCAGAGTCTAAATCCATTTTCGTAAGCCAAAGGTAATAATAATATTAATGATAATATTATTACTAATAATAATATTAATGATGAAAAACACAGACAAAACACGATGCGAAAAACAAAGCGAATGTGACTTGAAAGTTGAACGTAGATTACTATGCACTATGATCCAACGAATAACAACTGACAGTTGAGATTACTATGTCCAACGATTGACAGTTGGGGATGCAAACAATGCATCGATTCGAGCGTGTTTGCAAAACATCGATATATTGTTCACTATCGTGAATTATTATAAAAGCAACGTACATAAAATAATATGTTATACTAGTAAAAAAAAATACCTTATTTATAGTTTATTGCTTTTTATACGTGTATTTTACCAAACTTAACTTTTTGTCGTGAGAATTAAAACTTCGAAATAACATCGATATATCGTTTTATTATCGTTATCGGAATAATGTTGCAATTCTACTGACGTGAGTACTCTGTGTATGTGACAACAGGAACTGTTTATCAGTAGAATGTTATATTAAATATATTATTTTAAAAAAGTAAATTGATACAAAAATAATTCGCGTGTATAAGTTAAAAAACAAAATATATTTTTTCGTGTAATTATTTATTTTTGAGCATTCTGTCCACGAATAGCCGAAAATGGACATTGCCCTTTGCTGTACCTAATGAAATTACTATCTTATTATACGATTTGTAAGTATACGTTATTTTAAAACTTGCAGAATACTTAGTCATTTACTTGTCTTGTTTGTACAAAGTGTGTATCTAAAGAACAATTATACGAAATCGTTGTGTTCCTTGTTATCGCACAGTAATATGATATCTATTAAGTAATTGCAAAATTGCTGGTTTGTCAATTCAAGAGTTCAATAAACTTTTGTTCAAATTAATTGAGTTGCTTATTATCGTCATTGAATTAATTCAGTAGTTGGAAGTGACTGGATGAACTGAATATGTAAGTGTAATATGTTAAAACTATTAATATTATTATTACAGTACCTATAATGTTTTGCTATGATCGAAATTGCACATTAAGTACAAGTATTAAAATAAAGGTTGACGATTATGAACGTTTTCACAAACGAGTGATAGGGTCTAAATATTGGAAGAAAAATAAATGCAGGAACAATCCATACATTATTGCTGATTTTTTCCGATTTTTCGAATAGAAAGAAACCATCATAAAATGAATTTGGTTTGGCCCATAATTAATTATGAAGCTTGTCAACTCGACAAAAAAGGTTCGCAGTATGCAGTAATTTTATTGGTTTAGGATAATAACTCGATCCTCGGTGCGGAATCAATCGTTGACTGTTTGGCTATCACTTGTTTGGAATAGTAATGAGCCATTATGATATTAAATCAGTATACATTGCTTGCGGACAAATACGTTTTAGAATTGTTTTACCACCAGACAGCAATGGAACTCTACCAAACAATGAATCTCAATCACAATGATCGGTCCTGTCTACTTGGAGTCAAAGATTTCTTGACGTCATTGGTAGAACAAAATATGACAGCGCCGCATTAATGCAGTCAGACGCTAAGAATTAAATTAATGGGGCATTAAAACTTAATTGAGATTAGCACGCCAAAAGTATGGCCTTAACGTGCGAACTAGATGGTCTGATGGGTACAAGACGAGATAGTACGTGCCAATGTCTAACCATTCATACATTTCTAATATCCTTTAACTTTTTGCTTGAAAAAATGCGTTATATTTAAATTAACAAGTTAATTATGTATTTTCAAAAACATTACCTTGATTTCGTGAGAGAAACAAACAATTCGAAAGAAAACTGGGATCCATATACAAAAAGGTCAACAACTTTAAAAAATATTGAACATACCCCCCTTGTTAAGTATTTATATGAAAGAAGACTTTATTTTAGTGTAAGTATCTATCTATATACTTAAATATATTTATCGTTTAATAATTTTATCGTCATTATGAGTTTAACCATTAGTATTAATTACTGGGCACGTGGCTTTGCTCTTAATAGCCCAGTTTTTATCATTTCATCCTAACAGACCGAAATTAAAACATGCATGTCAGTGCATAACCTCGCAATTGTATTAAAATTAATCAACACTTACTACAGATATCTTAAACACTGGTCATGGTCGGTATCCAGACCTGGGCGTGCATGACACTGGTCGCTTGCATCACTGTTGCGACACAGAATGCAAGTGAATCGACGTCTTTCGAACCGTAACAGATGCGCCAATTATTATGATTTATTTCTCAGGTCTGCTCATCGAGGGTCACCTTGCGAGGGTGTAGATCCTCCGCAAGTAAGATTGGTAAGGTAAAGCTCTCAGGTCAGGGCAGGGTACGTTGTTTTTGTAAATAAGCTGGCACAACTCACCGATTCAGAAAAATGAATTTATTATAATAATTATTGACAAAGAACAACACAGTTTTTGTAAACACATTGTTAGTATTTAAAAGGTAAATTAGATAATTTAATATCAGGCAACTTTTAAAGTTCGGCCTCCAGATGATAGACCGATCTTCCATCATCGATGCAAGTAGTGATTAACTGAGGTGATTAAGTACTCTGTGCGATGGAAGCCCAGTGACAGATGCATTTTCGTAAACAAACCCAACTGTCATGATTTAAAAATTTGGAAGAAAAATGCATCTGCCAGCCAAGGAATATGGAACGAGGTTACAACCTTAACTACCGAAAATACTAAGTATGTGATAACCCTGTTGTCCTGCATCAGCGAAGGATTCCACTGTTCGATTTCAAGTGGCAAACTAGCTGTTTGCCCGCTTTGCCCACTTTATCCGGGATAATAAGTACCTTATACGTTATTACCCATTATGTTATTGCCAGGAAGAGTTATGTTTTTCGCGCGTATCTTTTATGTATGTATGTTTGTATGTATGTTTGCGTGTAACATTCTTTATTACCTCATATCTTACAAACCGCTGAACGGATTTATGTAATTAAGATATCGTTAGATTAGTCTTGATTACCCAAGTGCACTTAGATAAGTGAAATTTAAAAAAACAAATAATTATCGTGGCTGTGGGATGCCATTTTTAAAGTTTCAAAAAATATAAATAAATCGAATAATGCAATATGGATATCAAAGTGACGGGAGCTTACCATAAGAATTTCAAATAGGTATATTATGTAAGGTTTTTTGATAGCAGGCGGGTTTTTAAAATTTTTAAATTTATACTAGTTTCAGATAATTTTCTGCCTGTGTGTTTTTCATGAAAATCCTATCAGTAGTTTTTGCGTGAAAGAGTAACAAACATGCATACATCCTTACAAACAATCTTTCTCATTTATAATATCATTTAGATTTATATTTAGACATGGTGGTGAAGTGATGACACTGATCGTCGCAGAAATATCTGTGTATTAGGCGCGTTGATGAGTCACAAGAAAGTTGCGCATTTGTCATCAAGTTTAAAGTCAAGGATTTGGAGGGGCGCCACATTTGGGATGAAGAGCAAAAAAGAAAAAGAAAAAGTGTGGTTTTATGAAACCACGATGCAAGTGAAACTTTTTTGCGGTTTGTAGTCATTTAACTAAAAATTTGACAGATAAATATTTGTACTCGGGTCATGGGTGTAATTGTGATGTGTTATACGTGTCGTCCATGCCATCGTTATCCATCACGATAAAGTGAATATTAATGTTTTATTAATATAAATAAACAGATCAAAGCACAGAAATACCGCGAAACACTTGCACGAATAATATTGAGAAAATAAACACGGTCAGCTAATGCGAGCTATGGGCGTCGCACATATTGGCCTACCTCCATAATAATATATTGGATATCCGGCTATTTTGCGACATGCGATAGATGGACGGAAAATTTTGGGGCGATAGAATAAAAGTTTCACTTTAAAAAAGGAAAAATAAATTTCTTAATAAACGTTCCCATTGGTCCAAATTCGAGCAAAAAAGCTCGATTTTCATTTTCTTATGTGGGCGCTACAATATTCTTGCATAGGGCGTCAGTGCATAACGCCGGCACTGTCAATTACGAAAAAGCGATTTAGCATGTTTAATTGTAAACGAAGGCATATTTTGGACCGTTTGTTTTCGATATTAGTTGGCTACCGGCAAGCGTCAGTATCGAATGATCGAACACGATAAGGAAATTTGAATAGGGGCCAATATCCGGCCACCTCTATACGTGGGTCAAAAATTGTCTTTTGTACAAAAAAGGAAATTGACTTTTCAATACGTTTGAATATCATAATATTTTATTATATAGTCTAAAAATGTTCTGAGAAATAAAAATAAGATTTTAAGTAGAAATTAGTACCTAGCAATGTAAAATTTTGCTAATGAAGTCATTAGCTATATTAAATAGGTTTAAAATATGAAGAGATAAAGAATATCTAAGTCATTAAGAAAGTATGGAGGCGGAAAATGTAATAATAATATCGAAGCAGCTAGTGGTAGGTTTTTATGGTAGGGCGGTGAGGCGGCGGGAGGTTATATTTAATGAATTCGTTAGGTCAAGAGCATTGTCGATTGTGAAAATACTAGCTATCTTCTTACTCTCAATTCCAGTATTATTAGTCATTACAGACGTATTTTTACTCAGAATACATAAACCAGTGTACCTAAATCGTTGCAATGAATTTCGTCTCTAATTTATTATTAGTTACTTTATTGCAGTTGTATTTAAAATTATCAAAATGTGTTTGTTAATGCTTAACTTAATTAAGAAAAATTTGTATTTCAGTTTTAGTACTACTAGCGGAATCTGTATAATATGAAGTGTTGAATAAAAAAACCACTTACGTCAGTAAAATTGCTTCGAATATAATGTCCACTATGCACCATGTAGTCCAAATCTTCATATCCAACATCGGCAAGGTTCACTTGAAGTGATGCCAAACAATACTTTCCTCTCACAGCGCCATCGATTCCCAAACATTCGTCAAAGTCCCCATACTGATTCGCATTCCCACTCAGTATGCCCGACGGAGGCTTGGCGGTTGCGTCAAACACTGGAACAAATAATATTTGTGAGAAGACGGCAAGGAACTTGGTATATTGGTCAAAACATTGTCATAAACACACGACAAAGTTCCAACCAATTTAATCCAAAGTTGCTTTGTTGTCGAATACTGCAGTATCGAATGAAGCAACAAAAGCGCTTTCAGCAGATTACAGGTCAATCTTGTTTACGAAATACAGTCGACAGAGAAATTCCCGATGTGATTTATGTGTGGAACAATGGTGGATACGTACTCACCAAGTTCGGTTACTGTTACTGAAGTGAATAAAATAATATTCAGAACGAAATATTTATTAAAAATGTTATGATTTATTATACTTTATAATAAAACTGTTGTTTTCTTATATAGTCTACTTTGTTATTATGTAATTAATTGATTTAAAACTAATTTCTCAAGGACCGTTAACTTTTATTTAAACATAGCTCAAAATGAATAGAGGAAATTAGAAAACTAATGCAGAAAGAAAGATCAAGAATGATGTCGAAGTTCGAATGAAGTCGAAGGATAAAAAAAGCAGCCAAGTGCGAGTCGGACTCGCCCATGAAGGGTTCCGTAGCAGCAAGTAACATAATATAAAAGTTCTTTTAGTTCGTTGTAACTTTGATCAATGTTTTTTGTGGTTTACGATTTATGACGTATTAAAAAAAAACTACTTACTAGATCTCGTTCAAACCAATTTTCGTTGGAAGTTTGCATGGTAATGTACATCATATATTTTTTTTAGTTTTATCATTCTCTTATTTTAGAAGTTACAGGGGGGGGGGGACACACATTTTACCACTTTGGAAGTGTCTCTCGCGAAAACTATTCAGTTTAGAAAAAAATTATATTAGAAACCTCAATATCATTTTTGAAGACCTATCCATAGATACCCCACACATATGGGTTTGATGAAAAAAACATTTTTGAGTTTCAGTTCTAAGTATGGGGAACCCCCAAAATTTATTATTTTCTTTGTATTTTTGTGCAAAAATCTTAATGCGGTTCACAGAATACATCTACTTACCAAGTTTCAACAGTATAGCTCTTATAGTTTCGGAAAAAAGTGGCTGTGACATACGGACGGACAGACAGACAGACAGACAGACAGACAGACAGACAGACATGACGAATCTATAAGGGTTCCGTTTTTTGCCATTCGGCTACGGAACCCTAAAAATGATGTTTAATATCTTGTTGCTTATTATCTGTGCTTAAAAACCTAATGGACGATCTAGGGGATTATCTGTGGTCTCCTGATATAACTCAGACCACGACTCAGACATATACGTTGAACATCGGTTAGTTACATAGCTATTTATCTTGTAATGAGGATGAAGATCCATTTCTTTTGTACTGTATATTAGATACTTATGTGTAAAATAGTCAACAATACAGGTAATTCTTCTAAAAAAATAACCGAC
The DNA here is from genome assembly GCA_951805285.1 of Thymelicus acteon. Classification (NCBI taxonomy): domain Eukaryota; kingdom Metazoa; phylum Arthropoda; class Insecta; order Lepidoptera; family Hesperiidae; genus Thymelicus; species Thymelicus acteon. The sequence goes on from OX638219.1 coordinate 3,974,809, forward strand.
TTCAAAATTAGGAATAACTCAAAAACTACTCGTCCCATCTCGCTCAAATTTAAATGGGATCACGTCATGACAAGTACCAGCTTTCGAGTATAAAAAAATAAAAACACATAAAAAAACTTAAATTGAGAACCACATCTTTTTTTTGAAGCCGGTTAAAAAGGACGATTCATTTTTCATTGGTTTTATTGAGATAAAAATGTATATAAAATGTATATTGGGATCAATAATAAAAAGCTGGTTGAAATTCTACCTTGTTAAAACTGAGCTCCAGGACCTACCTCAACCATAAGAAATAATTGAATTCATATAAGGTGCAGAATAACCGAAAATGGATGCAGTTGAACGATTTATACATAGTATTTACCAGTACAAAGGTTAGGGCCGGATTGGATAGCAGTTCACGGCGAGATTTAATGTCATTCGCTTCCATTGAACCTTGTTATGTCAAAAGTCTGGCGAAATGACAGTGAGTGGGGAATGCGAAATGCGCTCGCGTACGGGGGTGACATTGGCGTGACTGGAATCTACTGCGGAGTTAGATCTGTGCGTTGAATTCCAATACACTTTGAGGTACACTGGGACTTCGCTGTGTGACATTATCGCATCATTTAGAAAACAGGCAATATTAGCAGATGCTCAAGGTTTTGCTGGCCTACGAAGATCCATTAAACCTACTTTTGACTGACTGTTAAAACATGTTGAAAATATTTCAAAATTGATTCCAGAGACAGCCGATCACTTCTAATAGAAGTCAGCAGTAGTTCAGCAGAATGCATGAGCAAGGTAACGTAGATTCAAGAGATGGGTGGTATATCTAAATATTTTTTATCGTTTATTCTTTTATTACTCATACCATGATTTTAGACCGTTTTTGTCAATCGTAAAACCGTTGGAGTTAAGGAACTTCGAAGGCGGCCGAGAATTACATTGTTGATCAATAGGAGCATTTCGTGGACCTTTCTGTGTTTGGAGAGGATAATTTAAGTTTGCCATTATGATGCTCGATAACTTTTGGCTATATGTAAGGCACCACATAAGTAACGTTACGAGCGCTATTCATCAGGCCTATCTGATATCATTTACGTTAAAAATAATTTAACACGAATTGCTTCGAAGTTACACCCATCTTGATCAATAATTACCGCAATAAATTTTCTTTGATCAGAAATGCATGAACACTCGTTAGACACAGAATATTAATTATGCTCATAGCTCATCGCTACTACGTGCTCTGTTTCCACAATGTTTGAGGTAAACAAAGCAAAAAGCCCCAAACGGTATCCTGTTACCAAGTATTACGTGATTGTTATCCAGTATTGACAGTGACTGCAGAGGTTTCAGGTTCAATTGTTTTATAGTCTGGACTTTCAATTTCTTTGTTTTATAATCTGGTCTACTGAATAGTTTTATAGTCTACTAGCTGCTCGGACAGACTTCGTTCTGTCTTTTTTTTATTAAAACCTTCCATCTATCCTATCTTTCAAGTTGGATGAAACTGCACACGGTGTGCAAAAATTAAAATCGGTTAAGTAGTTTAGGAGTCCATCGCGGACTTACAACGTGACACGTAATTTATATATATTAAGATTAAGATGGAGAGGTCTCCTGTCTGTGGCACACAACCCAGAAACGTGGAGAAATGACTCTGTTTGAAAAAGTGTACATCAAACTGCGTTAAATTAGGGCGGCGCGGCGCCACGGTAGCAACAGAGTTTTGGAATATGTGAACAGTAAGTTTGGACATGAGTAAGACAGAACTGTCACTTTATAACTTCAATCCATCAACAAAGTCAAGCACTAACTTATTGTAAGTAAAAAAAAAACCAACTCCTACATTCATACCATACCCTTTGCCTATGCCAGCGCCAATTTTCTAATTGTAGCTGAACACTTTTTCCTTCTCCCCATATGAGCCATTTCTCCTTTACCTCTATCCTCCACGAACAGCCCAGAAACCAACAATACCAGAAAACAATTGAACATCGAGCGTCGCGAATTTTGCGCCATTTTTCAAGAACCACATGTGTTTCGAGAATACTCCAGAAGGTTCTTACAGAACAGGTTACTAGACGGCTCATTCTATATTTTGCATGTGCGAAAATAAGATCGTGCGAATCGGACCGTGGAGGATTGCTATATGAACACAATCGATGTGGATGGGACTTCCTTCTTCGGTAAATGTGATATTGGAAGGCCTTTAGTATTACAAAACCAAAACAACAAAACCTATCTTAGGTTTTGTTTTGTCAAAATCATTAGTAGTGAATCTCTACCATTTGTAAGAGAAAAATATTGTGAATATTTAGTGAGTTTTGCACTCACAAAATATTCACAATATTTTTCTGAAAAGCTAATGATGTGATTTTTTAAGTTAAACAAAGAAATGAAATATTCATTCAATATCATTGTTCATAAATGTAAGTGCTTTCAAACTGCGAAATTGTTTGTGTGTGTTTTAAAAGTTTAATAACGAATCAATAATAATTTAAAAATAATAATAGTTTAAAAACTACATGCCCTCTTTTATAGGAAAAAATGGTGATAGTGCTGTTTTAACCGTTGAGGAGTGTCCTCATCTGGAGCCAAACGTGGTTGTTTTATCTGGTGATACTTGTTACAAAAATATATTGTCATCTAACAAAATACATTATTTAAAACAACTTAGGATAATAGGAAGTAGGACTAATTAGACACATTTTCCTTATTTTATCCATTAAATTAATTTTTAACCGACATCAAAAAAGGAGGAGGTTCTCAATTCGACTGTATTTTTTTTTTATGTTTGTTACCTCAGAACTTTGGACTGGGCGAACCGATTTTGATGATTGTTTTTTTAATCGAAAGCTGGTAGCTGTCATGTAGTCCCACATAAATTTTATTGAGATCTGCTAATGGCATCCATGAGAAAACCACATAAGTCGTAAATTTGTGTTAAGATGTGCGCGACAAATTGACGAATAACTCAATATCACGCCAACCGATTTCGATGATTCTTTTTTTAATCGAAAGCAGGTGCTTGTCATGTGGTCCCACATAAATTTGAACGAGATCTGAAAAGTAGTTTTTGAGACTTTGAAGTCGGTTATTTTTTGTTAGTAAAATTTAGATTATATCCATTAAATTAATTTTATAATTAACGTTTGACGACCCTGAAGCCTAGTTGGTAGCGACCCTGCCTGCGAAGCGAGGGGCCCCGGGTTCGATCCCGGCAGGGGCTGATATTTATGTGACAGATAAATATTTGTGCCCGGGTCATGGATGTCATTGTGATGTCTTCAAAAATTCAAAATCAAAATAATTTATTTATGTAGGTATCACTAATACACCTATGCGCGTCATTTTTTTTAATCTACAGCTTTTACGAAAGGTGCTTTGTCATGGAGGAGAATAAAAGTTTGACTCCAACCAACCGAGTTTAGTCGCGAGATTTGTTATAACAATATGCTGGCCCCATGTTGGCTCCGTTGAAGTTTATAATCTAAGGTCATTCTTAAAAATACAGTGCATTCCTCCATATTCAATATTTCATTATGTAGTTTAAGAGATTTGTTGACTTTTTAAAATTTAAATACCAGGAAAAGAAAAGGACCCAAGATCGAGCGCTGTGGTACACTCATCATTGCCGGTGACCCCGATGACATAATACCATTTATGCTTACTTTTTGTATTCTATCACTCAAATAAGACGCGTTCAAGCTAAGCAATGTTTCGTGCTTAACACAATCAAATGCTTTAGATAAGTCACAAAACTGCACAACAACACCTATTGCATTTTGTGACGTCTCCCATGCTTCGAATATATGCTTTAAAAGCCTAGCACCTGCATCAGTTGCACTACGACCTTTAGTAAAACCGTACTGCTCAGGGTGAAATAATAATAATTATTATTGCTGAAATGGTTTAGCATCTGATTCAATTTATTTTTTTCGAAAATCTTACTATGTTATATGTGTAGTCCATGCCACCCGCGACACAGGTAGAATAGTACACCTACTCTACAAAGTATCTTCGGATCTCTTGTATAGACAATACGATGTGGTTAAAAGCTCGCTTTAACCTTCGAAAAGCCATTGCCAAAACTTTATTATTTCACACGAAGTGGATTATAGAAGACAGATTAATACGTGATTTGCCAGTGGAATTGTTTAAGAAACATGTAAAATCTCAAGTTTTAGGCAAAGGTTACTATACTGTAGATGAATACTTAAATGACAAAGACGCATGGAGATGACCTGCTCTGCAACCAGTTCCGTACAAGCTAGCAATATTTTTTTGTAATAAATATATCAATGTATTTTTATTTCTAAAAGATGTCCTGAGGAGTTTCTTTACGGCTTTTCTTCTCCATGACAAAGCACCTTTGCGAAAAGCTGGTTGATTAAAAAAATGACGTGCATAAGTGTATCAATGATATCTATATGAATAAATGATTTTGAATTTTGAATTTTGAATTTGAAGAGTCGATGGAGTAGGTAAAAGCTACGCGTGAAAGCACAGCTTGCCGTCAAAGGAAGAATAGTCATGAAAGAGACGGTAGCTTGGAAAATTGCTATATTTTCCAATATGTTTTCATTGAAGAACATAAATGATTCAATTTATTTTATTAGTTCATGCAAGTCATGCAACATAAAAATAAAATAAAAACATACATAAATTGAATATCATGGTTTATCATTAAATAACAAAAGTTAAGTTTTTAACGTTTTTAAATGGTTTTATTGAGCTTACCCTGGAGTCAAATGCAAGACTAATTAGACCTACTTCCTCTTATGTTAAGGAATTAAAATTTTACGTGCATACAGCATTACCTGATACATCCAGGTTTGGCTCTAGACTTGGGAATTCCTTAACTTCTCGCAGTTACAAAATTTTTGCTGTAATAGCTACCTACATTGACTAGTATAAAAGTTTAATTTTAAATTAGTTTTATTATTTAATTAATTAGTATTCGCCGTAGTAGGTATTTCATGTGGGTAGGTAGACTAGATACTCATATTGTAAGCAGATATTTCGACCTAGTTGCAAGGACGGTGGTTACAAATTGTGGTGACGCGGGAAATTTGCTTGTTTTTTGGCAGGCAACGCATGGGTAATGCCTTCGGTGTTAAAGGGTTATTAAGCTCAATGCATTCGTAACGGGCTTTTTCCCGTCCCGTACGAGGCCACGTTCCGTACGGGATTCCGCTGCGTATGCACTATCGTATACATTTTCTATGAAACGATGTTTCCCAAACTTTACATCCCGTCCCGTACGGGAAAAAACCCGTTACGTATGAATTGGGCTTTAGTCAGTTCAGTGACAGATACGTCATACATTACTGTATAAATAAAAAATAATGAAGGCGACTCCTCAAGTGTTGCTCATGTCCATAGGCGATGGTAACCACTTAAATCAGGTGGCCCAATCCTTATTCGTCAGCCCCTATAGGCTACAAAAACATTTTTTCAAGTGTGGAAACTCAGGCATAGGATTTTGCTAATATGCTCTTAGTCGGCTATTTACACAAAGTTATCTACTGACGTTAAATATGATATGCATCGATGACTAATTATAGTTCAATGACCTAATACGTAATGCACCGCGTTACAAAAACCTTGAAGCAAACAGCAAAGTAGTGTTATCGATACAATATATTAATTATAATTATTGTTATTAACGGCATGTTGGTGTAATCATTTACGAGATCAGCACATTTTCCGGCGGTTATTGTCATTAGTGAAGTGAATCGTTGTCATTCTTTATCATTTGTAGACCACTTACGTCACTTACTGCCTACCGAACAAGCGATCCTAGCTTCGATTTCGTGTTTGGGCAATACGTTGCTACGCATTGGCAGACATGTTTTAAGAATGTCATTAGGCATCCATTACGCCCAATGTAATTCTGTGTTTGAATTTGAAGAAAGGACAAACACTAGTCAGATAGGGCTGGTTACGAAAATCTTTAATGGAAATTGTTTTTTTTTTCCTTTTACTAGCGCTCTTTAATATTTTATTTTTTATTTATTTATTTAATAGTTTATGTACACGTATAAAATTGGTTATACAAAGTTATAAAAAGAAATTTTGTACATAGGCTATGCTTATTTGTAAAAGAAATCTCTTCCAGCACGCCTAGGAATGGAAAAGTGATATAAAATTAATTTAGCGTGCACTTGTTTATATAAATAATATGTAAGATACATATTAATATATTCAATAATAACATACATACAAGTATAACATACATACATACATACAAATTATATATACACTAATACATACACATTTTATAAATACATACATTATTAAATATTATTATTATTATTATTATTAAATATTTTTATTGTATAAGGTCAGTCCATAAGTTCGTACGTATTTGTTCAGGGTCAACTATATTAGTCAATAGTGCGCAATAATTAATAAAGTTGAACAACAGTCAGTTTGTAAATAACTTTGGCGGAAAGTAGACAATTGAAAATATTTCTGAATATGGAAAACACTGAAGAATACAAACGACATATTTTATATTTCTTTTTTAAAAGTGGGGAAAACGCTACCAAGGCCGCTGAAAAATTAAATACTGTGCATGGTGATAATTTTATTTCTGTAAGAACTGCACAAAAGTGGTTTCAGAGATTCAATACTGGTATAGAGAGTGTTCAAGATTTGCCTCGTTCTGGTCGCCCGGTGGAATTCGACAATGAAGCGCTTAAATGTTTGGTTGACGCAGAGCCACAATTAACTATCGATGAAATTGCAGAAAAATTAAATTCATCGCACGGGACTGTTTATCGTCATCTACAGGAAATTGGCAAAATATCAAAACTAGGAAAATGGGTTCCTCATGACCTATCTGAAGAAAATCGACAACAGAGAATTGATGTGTGCAACTCACTACTTTCTCGTCAAAATCAATGCTCATTTCTCGATCGTATTATAACAGGGGATGAAAAATGGGTATTATACCATAACGTTAAAAGGAAAAGGCAGTGGGTTGACAAAGGTAAACTGGCAGAACCTACACCAAAGAAAGGAAAATGTTGGGAAAAACTTATGTTGTGTGTTTGGTGGGACAAAGCCGGCATCATCCATTACGAGTTCCTAGATCCCAAGCAAACCTTGAATGCCGCAATCTATACTGAACAAATTGTCAGGCTAAACTCAGAACTGATTAAAAAACGCCCAGCTTTAATGAACAGGAAACAAGTTATATTACACCACGATAACGCCAGACCTCATACCGCTAAATCAGTCGTACAAAAAATTAAGGAATTTAATTGGGAAATAATGCATCATCCACCCTATTCCCCGGATATAGCACCAACTGATTACCACTTGTTCCGAGGTCTGCAGAGCTTTATTACAGGAAAAAAATTCAGTTCAACCGAAGGACTGAAAAATGAAGTATCGAAGTATTTCGACTCCAAACCGGAAAAATTTTACAAGAAAGGTATATACGAATTACCAAACAGATGGCAGTTAGTTGTAGATAATAATGGCAAATACATTATTGATTAAATAAAAATATTGAAGTTTTTTTTTTGTTTTTCACATGTACAAAATACGCACGAACTTATGGACTGACCTGAATAATTATCAATATTGTCTCTTTGTTTTTCTATGTAGCAATCAACAATTTTTATTTTTATTGTTGAAAACTAGCTGACCCGGCAAACTTCGTATCGCCTATTTTTATTTATTTTTTAAATAAAAGTAGCCTAAGTTACTCCTTGTTTCATCAGTTACCTGCCAGTGAAAGTCCCGTCAAAATCGGTCCAGCTATTTCAGAGATTAGACGGAACAAACAGACAGACAGACAGACAGATATACAAAAATTATAAAAAATGTTGTTTTGGTATATGTACCGTGTATAAATCCAAATGCGCTTAGTAAAAAGCGGTTATTTTAATATTACAAACAGACACTCCAATTTTATTTATTTCTATAGATCTATAGACTATAGACTACAGACTATAGACTATAGATACGTATTGAAAAATTATTATTAGTGATAAAAATCATCGTAAACCCTTGTAAAGTCGTGATTTTTGCAATTTGTCTACCTGTGAGGTAAATTTTACGAAAATCCGTTCAGTAGTTTTTACGTGAAAGAGCATCAAACATCCATACAAAACTAGCTGACTCGGCAAACGTTGTTCTGCCAAAAAAAAATTTGGATTGGTACATTCTAATCACCTAGCGGTATGTAATCTATATATATTATAAAACAGTAACTCGATAATGTCTGTACATTGAAGATATTTAAGAAAATTTGATATCAGGGGACTCCATAGGAGCAATAGAAAGTAAATCTGACATTTTTAAAAATCTTGTCTGTCTGTATGTTTGACACCGCATCACGCCAAAACCACTGGATGAAATTGATTGCGGTTTTCACACTTATATTACTGGTGGTCTAACTTAAAATCTGGTGTATGTTTTATCCTGATACGTCGCTTATAAGCTGAGATATCAATACATATGACTTTTTGATACGCCACATAACAGCAAGAAATACTGAAATTGCCTGATAGAGGGATATAAGAGACTGTTCAGTATCGAAAATATACTTTATTTTTCCAAAAAAATCAATGTGTATTTTTTTTTAATTTATAATATTGCAGTGAATTAGTTCTGCTAATCAACAACAGATGTCAGTTTAGGTAACTAGAAACCATAATTGAAAAATGTAAATAGGTCTGAGAACGAGACTTAATCGTCAATAAATCTTTTATTGAAATTAATGTTTACCTACACATATTATTTTTAATATTTAACACATTGGGGTTTTAAGTTTTACCCTACTCAAACAATAACACATAACTATATTAGATTGTGCTATCGGATCCCTTTATTCACTTCGCTGTATGATGGTGTGGGTCAGAGTTAGCGACAATAATATGACACAATTTAGGAGAACAATTATCAAATAATGTTTTTTTTGTACATAAATAAAAATCTTAAATTTTGACAAAGTATTAAAATTTAGATTTCCTTATTGTACTGGAGGAATAGACACAGAAAGTAGATAATAATAAAAATACAAATCCTTTACATATTTAATAATCACAATGAGTAAGAAATCAAAATATTTGCGAATAATCAGCTAATACTCTTACTCTCGTACTGGTCAATGCGTACCATGCCGGCCCCGCATAGGCTGATTATGACCGGACGTATGTAAGTGCAATACAAATAACTAAAATACTTTTGAATTTGCGAATAGCCACGTAAAAGCAGACGAGCCACCTGATACTAAATTGTCATCGTCCTCCATGGATGACTAAAAGCGTCGTCCGTGATCAGACTAAAGGCATGCCCATGCGTTGTAATCCAAGAAAGAAAACAAGAATGAGAAAATAATACATTATGAAGATGATCATATTTCCATTTTATCAAGTTTAGAGAGAGAGAGTTGTTTACGATCTAGCAGAGCTTAGAATTAAGATGTATCGAGCTATATAAATAGCAGTAAAAATAAACTAATCATATGGTAATGCAGGCACGCTGTCTAATCCACAAACGGCGAAGCAGTTAAAACAATGAGTTTCTTTTGCTTGTTCGTTTCTGGTGCTTGGACGAAAAGCTCGGCCTTGCGTAATTTGAAGTTACACTTAAAATCCCAAAGTCATTCAGGAATAAACTCAGGAGAACTAGACAGGCCCTGCTAGGTAGGGGTTCCTTTCATTACCGTAAATCTAGCTGATGCCGCGGTTACGAATCTCCCCAGATAGTCGGGGGGGCTCTTTTGACTCTTCCCGCAAAAGCATTTAGCTCTCAGGCAGTCAAGTGTGGAGGGGCGAGACGTTCCTGAGCGACTCATGTAACCCGTGGTCAACGCGATCAAACATTGACCGAGAAACCTGACATGGTACACCTCAGGTATCTGCTAAATCACCCGATTCGATCATGGAGACAGAGTGGCGGCAGAAGTTTACGTGATTTGGTGAGCAGCATGGAGACCGTCTTACACACATTATTACTTGCTCAGATAAAAACACACAGTAAGTCAAAAAGAAGGAAGAAGTAGTGCCAAGAAAACACTGCTTAATTCAAATGGAAAAAGAACTCAATTAGGTTAGGTTTGGCTGTTTATACTTACGTGGAAAAATTTGTCGACGTCTATGAATAAATAGGAGCAGTCCAATATTCCAGTAATCTGAATGAAATTGTCATTTATAATCTCCAACTCCTACAATGTCCTGTTTTAATTTCGGGGAGGTGTTGTCAAAGTAAAACCGTTTGTTTTATTTTTATTTGTCTTTATTTATCTCAGTATATCTTAATTGGTAGTTCTACTAGATAAAATAAATAACGCTGTCTCTAAACTTGATTGAATGAAAAATTTAATCTTCTTCATATTTTTTATTATTTTTGATCATTGATTTTATATGCTCTACCGTTTGTACCGAAGTAAATATAGCTAGATGGTTCAAACTTTGAAAGTAAAAATACTGTTGAATGAATAAGAAGAGTGAAATGTTTCATAATGTTGGAGTTTTAATCACAGAATGTATGAAAATGCGGAAGACATTTTGGATTGGAGATTTGGTTTAAGTTTTCTGAATCTGAGTTGACTTTTGTTGAAATACTGTTAGTAGGATATGTTTCATATGTTTTTTTTTTCAATTATTCGGTCCAGGGTATAAAAAAGGTAAAATTAATAGTCGAGATGGTGATGATGGTGTATCTTGAAGAACAATCATTGTAATCCTGAATGGACGGTAATAACGTAACCGTTTTGCTGTCGATAAAGTCAACATTGTGAAACCAGTCCAGCATTGACCAATTCAGGATCAGATGGTGTATGTATATAAAATCCCACTAATATTTCTAAAGCGTATATTAAGATTTTTTTTACACTCGCTAAACCGGCTCAATGGATTTAGATGAAATTTAGCTCACAGATATTTCATATCCCGCATCAAAAAACAGGGTGCATGTTCGTTGGGATCAGGTCATTCGAGGGTCAAAGATGGATCTGCTTCTTCAGGTTAAGAGTATAATTTAGTTTGTAACATGGGTTTACAGGTTGTAGTTATTGTTTGGACTGCTTTTATGTATGTGCTACTGCATAGAATTTTGTATAATTGTTTTAGGGTTTTGTTCCTCAAAAGAAAAAAATGTAACCCTTATAGGATCACTTCGTTGTCCATCTGTCTGTTGACCCTATTTTCTTAGGAATGCGTGGAGGCATCATTCCAAAAAAAACTTAAACTTATTTGTATTTGGTTAATTGATCGCAATGTCCATGTATGGGAACGACAGTTTTACAGCGGCAAAGTTTGTTACTGAATCATTTAACATTGCTCTTATGTTCGGTTCTGTAAGTTTGTACAAAACCCTCGGTACCAAAAAATTCGTATTTGGCCTGGATCTTTTTTAATTACTAATTCTCAAGTCCACGCAGACGAAGTCGCGGGTAGAAGCTAGTATACTTTACGACGTATTCTCATATCTACCAAATATACACTAAAAATTTCAAGCCGTTTCGGAGGTGTTTTGTTACAAACCAGTGTTTTATATAATTTAATATTTCTTTTATGTTCTGTAAGTTTGTACAAAACCCTCGGCCCCAAAAAAATCGTATTTGGCCGGGATATTTTTAAATTAATAATTCTCAAGTCCACGCAGACGAAGTCGCGGGTAGAAGCTAGTATAATATTAGATTAGATTTAAAATATTAAGTAGTAGGATTATACCTAATGTCCAATTTACAAATTCGACTTATAAGTACTAATTTTGGTAACGTACAAATAATCAAAACATATAGATAAGTACGCAGTATGGAAACGAATTAAAGGGTTAATTTTAATCATATCTATAAAACTGAATTGAACTTTGGTTGTAAGTTGTTAAGGTTTATATTCAAAGGGTTAATTAGTCTTATACATTTTAATGGTTATTCTAGGTTATTATTTTCCCGGCAACTCGCAACCCGTGCCGTATCTAGAACCTGTGAGATAATATCGGCCTAATCACAATAAATATTGTTATATTATTACGTTTTGCATAATTACATCCCGTTTGAAAATAAGTATAGAGCCATTTGATATCTAAGTATCGTAGTGGAAGATACTTAAGTAAGTTTGGTTTAAAGCAACAACCCATAATTGTCCCACTGCTGGGCTTGGAGTCTCCTCTTACGATGTGAGAGGGGTATTAGGCCATAGTCTAGCACGCTGGCCAAGTGCGCATTGGTAGACTTTATACACCTTTGAGAACTTTATGGAGAACTCTCCGGTGTGCAGGTTTCCTCACGATGTTTTCCTTCACCGAAGCAAGTGATAATTAACTTCTAATACGCACATAATATTTAAAAATTAAGAGGTGCGTGCCAGGATTTGAACTCGGGCCCCTTCGTTCGGGAGATCAAGGTTCTAACTGCTAGGCTATCACTGCTCAAGTTTGGTTTTGTTTAAGGTAACATAATTAGAAAAAGTTTTATGTTTATTTTCTGATTCTAGAAAAAATATTACCGGGCGGTACGCCTTTGGAAAAAGGATGAGGTAGGTACTGCGTAGTCGATTTGGAGAATAAAGATTTTTCAGTAGTAAATTTCAGGCCATTGCTTTTGAATTTAATTGTATGAAATTTTCATAGTATTTTAAAAGTTTAAGTTTTATGAGATCTGCTATACTTTATCGTCATGAACAGTTAATATAACCGTTCTTAATAATATATTTAGCTACTTATTGAATTCAAATATACAATAATCACTTTAATACCTTGAATTCTAAAACCTAAGAATACTTTTTCAAGTTTTTATGCTTAGAAAGAAATTGAATAACACGATGAAAAAGTCAATGTTGTATATTATTAAAAAAATGTATTTTTTTTTGTATGCAGAAATGAATATGAATGTAGATCGATTCTAAAAATGTAATTAAATATAGTAAAATTAAACGACAGTGATTTTTCCGAATAAAAAAAAAATGCATGTACAACACAAGTTATGATGTTAATTAATAGATAATATCAGATTAATCGTAAGTACGATAGGCTCCTAACGTTACACCTTAGCGGTACGGAACGTGGCTGACCTTAATAACACTGTTACCATTTTTATAATTATCATAGTATATTTTTGCAATACAGGCGATGAAGAATCTATTAACTTTGGATATAAGTTATTTGCCTATGCAGTATATGCTAGATATAATGGTGAAAAGCGATTACACCGTTGACTAAAAAACACGAAATCTAAAAACTACCCACTGAACCTTCGATGATGAAATTAAGCAGGGAGATACTAGTTATATAGGACATGTCTGTTAGAAAACACTTTTTGGAAATTCAGCCCTTAAAGAATAAAAATGCGGGTTGGAAGTTAGTAGGTATTAAATAATTTGGAGATTTGAAGATCATTTTAGGATATAAAATGTGATAATTAATTAAGACGAATTCTAGTTTGTTTTTAATGAAAATAGCCAGCAAGCGAACTAACACTCCACCTGATGTTAAGTGGTCACCCATGGACATCAGCAACACCAAAGGCATTGCTACGTTGCCAACTAAGAACGAGAGAAAAAGAAAGAGAGTTAGTATTTACTTTTCAACGCCCACAGCTCGAGGCGATTGAGGCTGTCCATAAACAGCTGGCTCTCCCGGCGGCACTGCTCGCTGGTCCCGTTCGACGGCACCACCACCCTCGGGAACCGATCCCACAACTCCAGAATACTAACTTTATCACTTTCCACGTTATTGTCATTTTTAGCGATTTTCAAAACGGTCCTATTGAATATACCCTCGGATAGAATGCTCTTGTCGGGGAGGGTGAGTTCGATGCACTCGCGGGCTGCGCAGGCGCAGGCGCCGACGGCCAGTAGGAGCACGCAAGCGCGCATCGCCATGTTGACTCTCGCAATGATGCCGGCCGCGCGCACCGCCGGTATTAACTCCCTCGTAGACCCGCTGTGTAGCAAACTCCTCACTTGCACTTGAACAATAACCTGACACTGACATCTATACCTCTTTGGACAAAGGAGTTATGAAACTCACACTCGTGTTCACTGTTTACCTCCATCACTTCGATACTAAATGTTTCATTCACGTCTTAAAACATTAATAAGTTCACGTGTCTCTTTTTAACTCTGCGTGCACTGTTCTTTAATCACAGATTTAAAATATTCTGTCTAAGACGGTGGACGGAAAAATAATAACAAAAAATTACTGTTTTGAGGGTATTACTTGTTTGTGAAAGGGACAACAAATCGGAGGTCAATCGGCCCTATTTAATTATTTCAAATCGATTTGAACCACAGAACACATAATACTCCTTGATTTATTTATTCCATATTATACACTATCCATATTACACACTCCTTGATTCGAACCTACGACTTGTTACCCGAATCGCAATAACTTAGGGTTCGACAGTTATAATCATTCTATTCTTGAACTATTACTAGGAACGCATTTCCTTCCACAAGTGAGAGGTCAGGGTAATATGATATGACACTCGATCAGTACTTATAATAATTATTATGCTTGGCGAATGTCGATTTAATGCAATTTTGTCACATGAACTTAGTAAAATAATGCAGATATATTAAATTTCTTATAGTTCCATTATTACTCAGTATTCTGAGAATGGACCAAGTTCTGATTTTAAGTAATATACTTCAGTTGTTTCAATCCCCACCATAAAACGTAAATCGTAAAAAGTAATACACAATACTTTTTACTTATTTCATATAGCATCAATCAACAATTAACAAATTAAAATGAAATAATATTAATCTGTGTATTGAAATATCTGTGATTTTATTTTAAATTCAGCAGCGCAAAAAACTGAATCTTTTAGATATGCAATTCAGTTCGGACCTAATGACATTCAAATTCCTTAAAAAATCTATTTGATTGTAATTTGTATTCGAAACTACTAGCAATTCCCTTTTACGTTTACATTGTAAAGTGTTTATTTCTTTGTGAAGATATAATTTTGTTCAACACTTGAACGCAGGAGGCGGCTATTATTGTCTATAACGAACATTTTACACTTGCAAGTGCAGTTTATGTTTTAATAAATAAATATACTGTAATTTTTTAAACAAAATTATATTTTTATAAAGCACTTATGCAATAATATTATTTAATCTGCGATAACTGCAATAAACGTAAGTGTAACCTTACCGGAACCGGAAGGTCAATCATATTTATGACCATGAAAACCTTGAGTAAAAGCGAGTAGTAGTAAATTTAAACTGAAGTATAGTAATAAGTGAAAAATAATTAAAAAAGATTAAAATATTCACTATTTTTTTACAGCGTGTAGTAGACACGTAACAGATTCAAATAATGAAGCACAATGATTGAAAATTAAAGGATAATAATATAATATCAATCAATTTCAAATATTGGTGCTATCACGCTTCGTTCTCACTACACAGAATTTAAAGCGAAACTAAACGCATGCTAGATTAATTATTGATGCATCAAAATCTTCATGTATTTTTAATTACTTAATCAAAAACACATTTGGATATAGTAATATTTGTGAGAGATACATTTTGTTTGGAAGTTATTCGTCACGTGCTACGATTTAATAACCTATTGGTAGTACATAGTATAAGTATATTATGTAAGTATATCGTTTGTTAAGGTATTGAAATACATTTTAAATATCTGGAGATTTTGTTCTACGCGCTTGGTACAGTGCTGAATGTAATCCATTCACTTGCTTGTCTTCCTGTGTTTGTGTATTTGAAGAAATCTTAGTGACATTAAAATAGTTAATTATGTACATAATGATATTCTGATTTGTTAGTCATAAAGTAAAGTTTGTAAATAAATAAATTCCTATGAATATGATCACAAATGGGAGAAATAATTTCCTATATTTGGGTACAATGTTTTATCTATACTTCTATACTATAATATTACAAAGAGGAAAGATTTGATTGTTTGTTTGCATTGAATAGGCTCCGAAACTACTGAACCGATTTCAAAAATTCTTTCACTGTTGGGAAGCTACACTATCCCCTGGTGACATAGGCTATATTATATTTTCAAAAAATAGGGATCCTTAATAAAACTTCAATAATGTAATGCAAGGTGTAAAAAAAATAAGAAAACAAAAAGAAGCAAAGCGAGGGCAGTTACTCGTCAAAAATAATTTTATTACTTTTTTGTACACTATAACTTAATTATAATTTTGATAAGTAGTCAACATTCACTTAAATTGGAAAACGCTGAATTAAAACTTCCCAATATCAATCGAAATATTAAGTTTCAGTGAGGAACGCTAATTTTATTAACCGACTTCAAAAAAGGAGGAGGAGGAGGTATTCAATTCGACTGTACTTTTTATGTTTGTTACCTCAGAGCTTTCGACTGGGTGAACCAATTTTGATGATTCTTTTTTTAATCAAAAGCTGGTGCTTAGCATGTAGTCCCACTTAAATTTGAGCTAGATCTGACGAATAGTTTTTAAGTTATTTTTAAGTAGGTTTTTTTTTGGTAAAATTCGGCTTATTTATATTCACGAGTAAATTAAAATGTCTAAATGCCGATTCATAGCAATATCGGCAAACGTACAGTGTACAATACTAATGTAACAAATCAAAACGGTTTTGCGCACTGCAAATTACCTTTATTTAGCCTTAATCTGTCAAAAATAAGGTTAAAGTTAAATAAAATCATAGGGATGATTTATTCGCTGATTTTGTAATTATAATTATTATAAAGACCACTTATTCAGACATTAATACAGTTATTATTGGTAATGTTATATTTTAGATTAAATCAATGTTTAATTCATGTGTTGCTCAATTTATCACGCGTTAGAACCTATCCACTTAACCATGCTTCACTAATTCTTTTTTTATGTAAATTGCCGACATACGAACAGACAAAAACCAACAGACGACTATGGACATCAGAAATGTATACTATCACAGATGTATTACCGGCCAAGAAAGAAAAGCGCACCCGAAATTCATTCATTCGAAATCAAGCTCCCCGTTGCAACAAAATTCACGGATCAATTTTAAAAGGTAGCTGCACAAGTGGGAAAAAAGCCTACCAACAACAATAAAGCCAAGCCACAAAACATGAATAAAAAACAGACTTTGTTTAATAAATCTTAACTCTCATGTAGTAAAATACATCCTATTTATTCCCCATCTCATCGGAATTTATGTTAAATACGGCCTTAGCACACTTGTCTTGTATAGATTTCAAAGTCAGGACTTCAACTTATACATTAAAGTGAATGTGTGATTCTTGTCAATTCTCCAGTAAAACAAGTTACTTTGAGCCACAAGTTGATTATGCTTGCTACGATACAAGAAAATTCCACGGTCTATTTCAGGTTCTAAGAAGAAATATCTCTGTGGCTATGACCTATATCATTGTAACCCTGATTTGTAGTTACAATCCAACATAGCAGTCAGGTCAAATCTGCAGGTAATGAAATAAAACTGATTTTATTAACATTTTGGTTGTATGGTTCCATGTGTGTAGGTAGGTTCATGGGATGTTGAAAAAATTAAAATATCAGGTGAATTGTTCCCCGTTTTCCATTAGTACCGTCGCCGTGACATTAGCATTATATGTAGCCTATTTAGGTCATATTATATTATTTCCTATTTCTAATTGTAGGTACTTCTTTATACGTTTAGAGTTCTATGCCGAGGTAAAACGATATTAATTTAACGGACGCAATCCATTACGGATCAATTATGGAGTTAATTTAGTTAATCGTTCAATTTTATGTCTGTTATACATGTATTAAATATGTATCATTTTGTGTAATAGATACGAAATACGAGTATTTGGTGATCTAGTCCATTTTTAAACATAGTTCATTTTTCGTTGGTTTTGTCTGTCTCTCTATTACATTTAATCTCCCTTTAATCTCTCGTTAATCTCAGAAAAGGCTTTATCGATTTTGATGTGGTTTCACTGATTTAAATGTATTTTTGTATTAATTTAATTATTTATCTAGGGAGTGCGAGTCGGAATCGTCTATCAAGGGTTCCGTAGAAGGAAAAGCCAAAGTACCACTATCATTTTACGCTAGCAAAAAATAACTTTGTTTTTCATAGTGTTTGTATAAAATGGCGAAGTTATATTGGTGCTTTTTGAAAATGTGCTATATCTCAGAAACTGCTGACTAAATCTTTTTCAAACCAATTTTCGTTAAAAGTGTTTATTAACTGACTTCAAAAAAAAAAGCGGCCAAGTGCGAGTCGGACTCGCTCATGAAGGGTTCCGTAGCAGCAAGTAACATAATATAAAAGTTCTTGTAGTTCGTTGTAACTTTGATCAATGTTTTTTGCGGTTTACGATTTATGACGTATAAAAAAAAAAACTACTTACTAAATATCATTCAAACCAAACCAATTTTCGTTGGAAGTTTTCATGGTAATGTACATCATATATTTTTTTTAGTTTTATTATTCTCTGATTTTAGAAGTTACAGGGGGGGGGACACACATTTTACCACTTTGGAAGTGTCTCTCGCGCAAACTATTCAGTTTAGAAAAAAATGATATTAGAAACCTCAATATCATTTTTGAAGACCTATCCATAGATACCCCACACGTATGGGTTTGATGAAAAAAACATTTTTGAGTTTCAGTTCTAAGTATGGGGAACCCCCAAAATTTAGTGTTTTTTTCTATTTTTGTGTGAAAATCTTAATGCGGTTCACAGAATACATCTACTAACCAAGTTTCAACAGTATAGCTCTTATAGTTTCGGAAAAAAGTGGCTGTGACATACGGACGGACAGACAGACAGACAGACAGACAGACAGACAGACAGACAGACAGACAGACAGACAGACAGACAGACAGACAGACAGACAGACAGACAGACAGACAGACAGACAGACATGACGAATCTATAAGGGTTCCGTTTTTTGCCATTCGGCTACGGAACCCTAAAAAGGAGGAGATTCTCAATTCGACTGTATTTTTTTTATTTTTTTTTTATTTATGTTTGTTACCTCAGAACTTTGGACTGGGCGAACCGATTTTGATGATTGTTTTTTTAATCAAAAGCTGGTGGCTGTCATGTAGTCCCACATAAATTTTATTGAGATCTGACAATGGCATCCATGAGAAAACCACATAAGTCGTAAATTTGTGTTAAGATGTGCGCGACAAATTGACGAATAACTCAATATCACGCCAACCGATTTCGATTATTCTTTTTTTAATCGAAAGCAGGTGCTTGTCATGTGGTCCCACATAAATTTGAACGAGATCTGAAAAGTAGTTTTTGAGACTTTGAAGTCGGTTATTTTTTGTTAGTAAAATTTAGATTATTTAGATCTACAGATCTACTTTTTTTTAGATTTTTGACTCTTTTATTTTAAAAGTTAGTGGGACACACACCCACATTTTACCACTTTGGAAGTATTTATCTTTCAAACGATTGAATTTGAGAAAAAATGGTCTTAGGAATCTGTATCTTTTTAAAGACCTATATATAGAAACCTATACGTGCGGACATACAGGTTTGATGAAAAAAAAATGTTTATTTCAGTTCCATGTATCTTTTTTATTTTTGTATTAAAATCCTAAAGCGGTTCACAGAATACATATATCTATCACTTTTCAACTGTGTAGTCCTAATAGTTTCGGCTGGCTGGCATCAAGGCCGTCTTTAACCTACTGGAGGCCCTGGGCATATTAGGATAACGGGGCCCCTATGACTTTGTCAGAACACTATTTTGTTAGAATAAACAAAGAAAGTAGGATAAGCAAGCCTCTAGATTTATGCAAAAGCTAATAAGCAAATTGGTATTGTAGGTAATTTAGGTTTAATTTATACGAATTAATAAATATCGGATATCGTTTAGTGATCTGGCAGGAACTAGGGGGGCCCTATCGATCACGGGGCCCTGGGCACGTGCCCAGAGTGCCCAGTGGAAAAGAGGGGTCTGGCTGTCATACGCAATCATTATGCTTAGAACATCCTCGCACTCATTTAAAAAAAATTATAAGTATAGACATGATCTCATTACAAATTTATTATAACAATACGAAATATAAATTAATTCTCGCACATATATCTCTAAGGAACAAGCTTTTGTACGTGAGTTGTTTACTAAGATGAATTATTGTGTGCGTTTTTGCATTTGCATACAAAAATAATATGACTTGTATCCACTTAATTTGTTACTATAATGGCTACTTTAGTTTTCCTGCTCATCTTCTCATAATATTTACCTATCAATTATGCTTAGTTTATATACTTCGCTGTTATTCATTGGACTGTCAATATTGCAGTCTCAGTAATAAACAATGATAATATTATAATTTATAGGTTCTTCTTCTTGTGGTAATCGAAATTCCAGCATATTAATAATTTTTGAAACCTAGGTACTTATATTCTTTAATTTTATATCTCAAACCATAGGTGATGCCTTCTTTATAAATTTCATATAATATTTTGTTTTGTTTTTATTATTGAAAATAAAATATTACAATTATTAAAAATTGCTAGTGGATAAGACATTTCATCCATCCATCCATCCATGGATGGACATAAGACATTGTCTTTATCCATTTACAGACAGCTACACAAAAAATCTGCTTTTATCCTTTGTTTCATTCCAGATCATACATTTAGATGCTTCGTTGAAAATACGTGTTATGGTAAGTACGTGAATATTTTCTTTCTTGACTATATTTCCTGTATTTCCCATTTGAAGCTAATTACATACTAGCAGATACTTGGTGTCCTACGCAAAGTTTATAACAATGGAGTTCCGCAACGTTCCTATTACTTGAGACATCCATTGTTTTTATCTCAATACGATTTAGGTACCATTTTCTACTTCAGGAAGATATAATGCTAAGCTGATACTGTAGTGATTGTTTGAGGAATTTGTGCCCAACTTTCAAAACTTTTATGCTGCCTGAACAATAACAACTTTATACCAATAAACAATACCAATAACAATGTTTTACCACTATATTATATACTTCTAGATTGGCCCCATATTAATCAAAATTCAGATCTGATGATTTGATCCGTGAGTTTTATAAAATACATTAGAGCGATAATTTTAGTGAGCCTTATCGAATGTTATTTAGTTGAAGGCGCTTATTTTTTTTGGTCAAATTTATCTAATTACCTCCCGTGCCTGGCTACTTATCTCCATCCATTATTTAGAAACAACATAGGCCGTTGATGTTTCATAACACGTGTAAATTACTTTATAACACCGTAAGTGATTTGTTGCATTCATCTTCGTAAATCACGATTCAATCCCTTTTTATTATTTAATAAGCAGAAGCTAAGTGTAACTCATTATCTTATATAATACCAGGATGGGTCACATTTGTGTCACCTCCTTTTATAATACGTAATTATATTAATTTGATCAATTTATTGTTAAACTAATGGATAGGGTGCGCCCACATCTTGCTGTATAACATATGTCTGGGTTAACAAGATAATTGTAGTTAAAAAAATAAAAATAAAAACATTTCTTGTTATCTTTACCTTCCAGCTTAATCACTAGACTCTGGATAATCGCATCTAATATCAAGACCTTATACATTACATATACTATTATAATAACTTAATACAAGTACTTTACGTCCTTTATTTTCAGTGTCCCTATAGCCTTTTGGCCCTATCATCAGACCACTTCTATCATGCCGTACCTCTTCGAAGCTTGCCGACCAGATGTTTATTATATAAAGTCTTGATCAGAGCACTTCTATGATATCATTATATTTGCATCGACATCCCGATGTATACACAATTTCACACCTTAATTAAACATCGGAAAATAGCATTGCAAGACAAAACAACTGATAAATCCGCATCAGTTCAGTGGGGACTTGGAATAAATCAGTTGTGAATGTTTACATGAGGTTAGAAGTTAAATACAATTGCCAACCAATAAATAACACTATAATGAGAAATATAAATTAAATTAAAACATTTAACAATAGCCTAGTTTCCGTGCTTCATGCCTTCTTCTAATCAAGTAGCCCATGGTATCTATCTATTTCTATATCCTTCTCTTAAGTATTTTTTACAAAAAATATGTTAATGCTTGGCAACAATCCCACCTGATGGTAAGTGGTGATAAAGTCCAAGAAGGTGAGCACACTAAAGGTCACTGCATACGTAACGTGGATGGGACGGGGCATAAATATACGTGCGTTCCCCGTTCCCGTCCTGTCCATGCCTCCGTGGCTTATGCGCTATCGTTTACATTTTCTGTGAAACGATGTTTCCAAAATTTCACGTCTCGTCCGTCCCTGTCCCGTCCACGTTACGTATCCATCGACCTTAACTTAGAGCCTATTCACTCTCCTATTATTTTAGTACATAAACCACCGCCGGTAAATTATTATGTATATTTTTTGAGAAATAAAGCTCTCTAATCATAAACCTGTTATTCCATGTTAAAATTTTCAAATTTTATTATACTTCCACCGTTGAATAGAAGAGAAATTTTGTTCAACACAACCGGGAACACTTGCTTACAAAGTGAATTAGTGCCGTGAAAATATTAAAATTATGGCCTATTACTACAGTGGCCGTAAACTTACGTATGCGGTGAAAACATTTGAATGAAAATGAAAAGTTAATGAAAGCATAGTAAGCGGGAAAACTCTGGCGTAAATAAATGCCACATTAACCAACTTTCTGTGTACTTAATGAATTGCTTGCTATGAATTAAAGTCGTGAATAATGCAAGTTATTAATTCTATGTTTAATTTTAATGTGACGTTTGTAGTACAAAGTATATTTTATTGTAGTCTAGTACTGTAGTATGCTGCTGCAACGAGTTTATAAATTATTTATTGACCACAGCAAGTGTCGGATGTTTTTTATGATTCCTGAAGCCAATAACCAAGGCCTCAATCTTATTGTCTGAGGTGTGCAGCGCTTAAAAAAAACGCGTGTGTGTACTTATGTACGCACGTAAGAAATTATACTTACCTCTTACTTATATTAAGTACCTCTCGCTCGCACCCACGACCCGGCGCGCGTTAGCAATCCAACCACGTACCTCTCGTTCGCACGCACGACGCGCGCTAGCAATCCAAAACAACTCCAGCGAATGCTGTGCGTCTAGTACATAGCCGCATAGTAGCACCTTCATCATGTCGCTTTTTGGCTGTCGCATCAAAATTTTAGTTTTATATTTTTTCCAAACACCCCATAAGAAAGAAGTATAAGTTCAAAAATATGCTACTCAGTTAATTGTCCAATTACAGACCGCGAAGTTAGCACACGGGCGTTAGTTGCGCCGAGAAGAGTCGTCGCGGCGTCGGGCCATTAGCGCTACACGGAATAATGTGGTAGAACCTTAAGGAAGATGCACGCCATTTATCAAAACAGTAATTGGACTGCAATCTTAAAGTTAACAAGCGATTGTAATAAGCTTAACGAATCGTAATATGGCAATATTGCGGTTTTTATTAAGGACAGTTTGATGGATCGAATTATTCAAAGGTTAATTTAAAACGGAACCTCGTTAGCTTTCTTCGTCGGATATGTCCGAAATTCTTAAAATATCAACAATTAAGGATTCTCCTTACAAGAGATTTTAGCCGTGTACTTGACAAGTGATTTCTAACACTAAAAAAGATTTTGTCAGTGCTTCTATGCTACGAAGAGCATATTGTTAGCCGACTTCAAAAAAGGAGGAGGTATTCAGTTCGACTGTATTTTTTTATGTTTGTTACCTCAGAACTTTCGACTGGTTGAATCGATTTTATTGATTCTTTTTTTAATCGAAAGCTGGTGCTAGTCATGTAGACCTACTTAAATTTGGGCGACATCTGATGAGTAGTTTTTGAGTTATCGCTAATTTTGTGTTCGGTTATTTTTTGTCATTAATTATTTTCTTTGTGATAGCAATGTCACTTTGTTTTTGCAACGCACTAGTACTATGGAGTAGTTTAAGCTGAAAATATTTTATTTTTCGCCAAATAATTTATTGAAACGTAGCAATATCGGATACTCACGTAATACTTATGTACGAAGAATTGTACGACAAAATCAAAGATGAATCACTCGAGAAGACATTTGGGAAAATAAAGTGATATTGTAACAAATAATGAATCAACATTAATTTGGTGATTTATGGCACAGGGTTCCGGCGCTGTCTTGATGTATCCTGACTGGAAGATATAATATACCAAATGTTTCTTTTCTCCGTTATTCGTAATATCCGCTCCATACGTTAGCAGAAAATTTTCTTTTAACACCACAAATTTACTTTATTTGAGGAACAACTTAATTTATTTTACTACCCTTCAGGACAACGTATCGAGCGATGTTTTGTCTAGGTGTGTTTTAGACTTTTAATAGGAATAAAACAGAGATGTATTTAAACCATTGATAAAAAATTTCAAGTCAACAATTTTAATCATAATCTTTTTGTTAGCTTTCCAATGAATGCAGTCAAAAGGTTGATGGGGATGTCAATAATTTTTGGTTGGAAACGCGTTGATGATGCCTTTTTATAAATAAATATCTAATAGTTAAAAAAAAACTAAAAAACTCGCTTACATAGAAAATCCAACTAAAAAAATAGAAAATAAATTTGAAATAAGAATGTGTAATTGTAAAAAAAGCGTGGGGTGCTTTTTAAGATATTATCCCTAATACTAATTGACACCATTCACTCCACGCTTTTATTACAATTACACGATTCTTAATTCAAATTTATTTTCTATTTTTTTTTTGTTGGATTTTTTATAAAAACGTGTTTTTTAGTTTTTTTTAAGTATTATTTATTTTTTAATTTTTTAGAATATTGATTTGTCAAACAAACAAACATACAGGCGAAGCTAATATAAAGCGTATAAAAAGGCCATAAGGCGACATCAAAGAAAGAACAGAAACAAAAAAACTGGCTCTTAAATTCCTAGCCGGAATTTGCTACTTTACTATGATATACTATGAGTTATAAAGATTCGAATTTTTAACCGATTTCAAAAAAGGAGGAGGTATTCAATTCGACTGTATTTTTTTATGTTTCTTACCACAGAATCTTCGACTGGGTGAACCGATTTTGACGATTCTTTCTTTAATCGAAAACTGGTGCTTGTCATATGGTCCTCACACTTAAATTTGAGCGAGATCTGACGAGTAGTTTTTGAGTTATTCCTAATTTTGAAGCCGGTTATTTTTTGTCAAGAATTATATTGTATCCGATTCAGTTGCATGGATCGTAGTCACGGTCAAACTGTTGCGTGTCCAGGCTCCCTTGACCTTGTAAAATCTCAACACTACCTATTTTGTGGTTCACGAATTGCATTATAAGAGAGTGCCAAGCTAGACAGACAAACACTTCAAAAAATACATTTTGGCATTAATGTCGATAAAATAAAATGTACTAATTACTTATATCAAATTTAAAAAATGGTGCCAATTACTACATCACTATAATAGTTTTATTAAGTATAAATTACTTTATGTGTTAAGCAAACTAAAACGTATCAATACAAAGTTTTGGGCCAAAAGTTTCTTGTAGCCGAAATCTTTGCTACGCTAAGTAAGGTCTCATGTTAAGTAAATTAACGGGTCCAAACAAACTTCTCGTCTACATTAAATGCGGTATATTGTTCGGAAAATCACTGGACAACACTATATCTAATACCTTTAAATGAGCAGTTCTTGTATCTGTATATATGTAATCTGAGTCTCGGAAACGGCTCCAACGATTTTCATGTAATTTAGTATGCAGAGGGTTTTGGAGGCGATAAATCGATCTAGCTGGGATTCATTTTTAGAAAATGTCGTTTTATCCCTTTATTTAGTTGAAAAACTGCTAAAATAGACTCTTCCTGACATCTATTGGCGAGTAATAACACTAAAGCTACTTCAGTAGATGGTGTTGTTAAGCAACACTAAGCCAATGATTTCCAAAAAACACGAATTACCGAAAAAAACCGAGCGAAACTTGATCATCCGGGTACTTGTATTTATAACACAATAGAGTTGACATACGATAAATTACGCTGCCATTTCTAAGTTCGAGAATCCTGACAATAGGAATAATAATTATATTAGTTTAACAACGTTATGGGTTGAATTTTTTTATTTTTTTTATTTTACTTAGTATTTTTTTCTCAGTCAAAATACCACATTATAAAGAAGATCAAGCAGATCTCATAAACACAAATCGAATTGATTGCGCAGTTGAGAGAGAGAAGCTTAAAACGGTTATCAGATTGATTTTAATGTGACGCAGACTTCACGCAATCCCATAATTTACAAAAAAATATTGGGTCTACCAAAGTTAACAAGTGAAACATCCCATCTAAGTTATCTAGAACTAAAACTCAATTTGAAAGCAATCACAAATGTATTCTAACTCTTGAGAACTCTAATGGAAACCACATACTTAGATCGCCTGGCTCCAAATAAAATAAGCAAATAATAAAAGTTCATACATACTCATACACTAGAATTCCTTGTGGATACGCCAAAGTCACAACCTATAATTGTCCCACTACTGGGTTCAGGTCTCCTCCCTCTCACAATGTGAGTGGTACAGGCCAAAGTCTACCACGTTGGCCAAAAGCAGATTGGGAGACTTCACACACCTTTAAGAACATTACGGAGAGCTCTCAGGTATAAAGGTTTCCTCACGATGTTTTCTTTCACCGAAGCAAGTGATAATTAACTTATACGTATAATACCACGCCATAATTTGAACTCAGGCACCTGCCTTAGGGTGACCAATGTTAAAACCTAGGCTATTACTACTATTGTGGATACGTAATGACTTGTAATATAAATAATACAATTTCGGTGTTATATTGTACGCTTACAAGCGTAGTGCGGCGAACGTTATATCCGCCAGAGTTTCTGAATTCCGCAGGCGCTTCCGCGCGGAGTTTGCGCGATATTGGATTGCATGGATAGCAGCTGTAATTTCCGAAATGGGTCTTTCTTGTTTAGGTGGCTATCTCACGTTAGTTGTCCCTTTGTCGTCCAACGTTACTGTTATGAGACGTGATGGTGTTGATATGATGGCAAATTTTGGAAAGAAGCTTCATCCATCCGAATAAAATAGGCTCGATCGATTTTATAGGATTCTAATTTGTACTCTATAATACCCGATATGGGTGTTCCTTGCTCAGTTTCCTGACTAATGCTACTAATCTCTTTATCGTTAACCGACATAGCTATCGAAACGAGATATTTTGTTTTTTGGGCTCCATCCAGCAAAGGATGCATGAGTTTACCGAATTTTTCTCTCGTGAAATGGTTCGATCTCTTTTTTTGCCTATTTCTGGAGAGTATTCATACACTGTTCCTGCTCAATAATGTATAATGTGGACAGTCAGTGGCCCAAAATCGGACATTCGCAGTTATAAACACCAGAAATTAAGCTGCAGGAACTAATGAATTACATTGCAACCTGGATCTCTTTTTGAACCAAGCAATCATCATGAAGGTGTTCCGCTGGGCCTTGGATCAGCTCACGTAAGGGGAACGAGCCATAGTCCACCACGATGGTCAAAAGCGGAGACTTCGTACTTCTTTGAGAGAACTCTTAAGAGCAAATAAATGATCTCTTGCTTCGGTGAAGAAAAATATCATGCGTCATCGTTTCTACCTGCATATCTAAGAGTTCTCCATAATATGACCCAATATACGTCAAATATATCAACTGTATCCGCAATTCAATTTTAAACGTTTGAATATTTAATAATAAAACTCGGTGCTGGAAGCGTTCACGTATTAAACGCAGTGCTGAGCTCACCTACTCGTAGCCTAAACATCGGACGTCCGATATCCCGTACGGAAATAAAGCAGTTCGTGAGCTGCACGTCGAAGCTACGGCGGATTTCCTTCACCTGCGCTGTAATACAGCACACGTAAACTGCATTTTCCTTAAAAATATGAGTATAAAAGCTAATACGAGTAGGGCTTGGAGTTTGATAGGTGCATTAGAAGTGGCCATTATAATAGACATAAATAATTATTTTGACTCGCGTGCCCTATTGGTTAGCATGTCGGACCGCCGCGGCGCCGTTCGATTCCAGGCGAGGCAGAAATTAGAACGATGAGATGAAATTTCTGTTTTCGGTCTGGGTGCGTTTGTTTTTGTCTTTGTCTTGTCTATGGCACCCACAACAAAGGCAATTTTAGTGTGGGGCTATGAAATAATATAAGCCATAAGGCGACATCAAAAAAAAAACAAACATGTATTTATGTACGCGCGTGAGAAGAACTTATACCTACTTCTTTGGCATCATTAAATACATATTTAACGTTAATAATTTAATAATATTTAGTATTCATTATATTTAATAATAATATTTTAATTTATATAATTAAATAATACATGACTAACAGAGCTTCTATTTCTATTTAGCTTTTTGCGGGCAACTTCATCCTGTTACTTTTGTGTTACAAATTCAATTTCAATCTCATCAAATTTTCATAACGTGCCTAAAGAAGTATAACTTCAAAAATTTCGCATCTAGGCGCGTCTGAACTTCGCGCAGAAGGCTGCGTAGTAACAGAATTCGGCAATGCTTGGTACGCGGCGTATTATGTCTCAGTCACACGTTAGCTTGTTCGTGTTGCTATCTCTGTCTTACATGCGCTAAAGTTCGCAGAGCCTATATTCAGACGCGCCAAGACAGGTCGGCCGTACTGTAAGTTGATGACGTAATAAACCTGTATCTACATATTTTTAGTTTAAACAAGATACAATAAAGTAGTATGTATTTGTTGGGCGGGTTGAGTCGCGGCCAGGGACTGGGTCACCAGCGTCAATGTTAGCCGCATTGTGATTTTGAACTATTTTTTAAACTTTAAACAATTAGAACGTTCAGTCCTTACCTTGCATTGTAAGCAAGCAGTAACCAGTAATTTAAATATAGACTTGGTATCAGTATTTACATTTTGATACGAAAAAACAAAGTGGGTGCTTGTAATTAATTTTTTTTTTATCATAGTATAAAAGTTATAATAACTAAGTAAAATATTAATATTTTAAATAAAAAGTAGTTTGAAATCAGAAGTTCGTCAGAAACAAAGTTTCTTTTCAAGATTTCTGTCCATCTATCAAGCAAACGTTCATTTAAACAATCCATATTATAAACAGAACCCCCCCCGAACCCATCCCGACCAGGTTTCGTTATTGCTCAAGTTGCCGTAGCAAGTTACTATGGAAATAGTATAGTAACTCTGCCAAATTGAAAGTAAATACAAAAAGTTTCACGACCCTATAGCCTAGTTGGTAGCGACCCTGCCTGCGGAGTGAGGGGTCCCAGGTTCGAGTCCCGGCTGGGGCAGATATTTATGTGACGGATAAATAATTGCACTCGGGTCATGGGAGTGATTGTGATAAGTTATATGTGTCGTCCATGCGACCCGCGACACAGGTAATAACTTACTGCGGGGGTATGAGTGTGTTAACGTTTATTGTTTTTGGAACGAAGTTCCTTATCGCGCGTTGCGAAAGGCGGCTAGGCGGTAAATTTGGTAACGAAAAGTTGTAACGACACTTTTTGCCGTCGTTAGTCGTTACAACTTGTGCGGCGTCGTTACATGTCGTGCGGCGTGCGCATGTTTCTCAGTCTGTCTCTCTCTCTCTCTCTTATATAAAGCAAGCCAGATATTTTCGTTTCTTGCAGTAAGTACTAGGATAGCAAAAACATGCAAGCGAGTGTGCCAAAACAAATCTGGGGTATTAAATTTCTCATCGGCTTTGTTCACCTAGTAACTTGCTGCATGTTTTTGCTATCTTAATACTTACTGCAAGGAACTTCGTTCCATCCGGGTGTCTTTTGACACCTCTCAAGTTTTTTATTTACTTCATTATTTTAAAAAGTATCTTAGGTAGCTAAATCTGTCCTCCTGTCACTGTGTCCTGTCTGTGTTTTTTATTTATTTCATTATTTTAAACACGGAACACAGACACAAGATTTTAAAAAGTATCTTAGGTAGCTAAATCTGTCCTCCTGTCAAATCCCAAATTAATGAATTTAGACACGCGGTCGCGTGTCAAGCCAATTTCAAGCTAACAGAACTGGCGAATAGCACCGTGTTTTTTTTATGGAAATAGCCGGCAAACGAGCTGACGAACCACCTGATGTTAAGTGGCAAACGTCGCCCATGGACATCAGCAACACTAAAGGCATCATTAATGCGTTGCCGGCCAAGAAAGAGAGAGAGAAAAAAAAAGAAAGAACTGGTTCTCAAGCCCCCAGCCGGAACACGACGAGTCGTTTGGCGGCTGACTCATGCTCGAGGGTGGTAGCTATCCAGGCGAACCCCATAGAGAAATAATAATAGTAATAATGGTATTAATTAAGAATTAAAATCAATATTACCAATATAATCCCTCAAGGTTCCCTACCACCAGCGGGCCGGATTTAGTTGCCTTTTACGACACCGATCCGGCGTGGGATTGGGGTTAGTATTCTAAGCCGCCCCAATACGGCTCAAAATATTACAACTAAAAACAATTAAAATATATCACACGAACCATTTGGTGTCAATTACAAACAAAAAAAAACAACTTTTAATAAGTGTCTGATGTGACTTAATAAATGAAAGGGCTTGTCATCAAAGATGTCAACATGTATTTTTAAAATCTGTACTGATAATACAATTGTAAATTTGACTTAATATTTCCAAAAAAAAAGTAGTGCTTGAATTTTTAAACAAATAAGTCTCATCAAATAAAAAAACGGACTATATATATATGACGCCTAATAAAGAAACAGGGTAATGGCAAATATGGCAACATATACGTTATAACGGGTACAATGTCATACACACATTCTTTATTTGTAGACCAGAAATAAATAAAGAGTAGTAAAAACAACGTACGGTATACATCGCGTAAATCTTAATTGGCTAAAGCAATGATCCCTTCGCGAGCGTGGGTACCACTAGTATCAAATTATTGACATTGCGAGTACTTTAGCTATTTTTACCCGACTGCCAAGAAGGTTATGTTTTTTCGCGCGTATTTTGTATGTATGTATGTTTGTTTGGATGTGTGTAATATTCTTTATTACCTCGTATCTTCCAAACCGCTGGAACGTATATAAATAAGATATCGTTAGATTCGTCTTGATAACCCAAGTGTTCTTAGATAAGTGAAATTAAAAAAAAAACAAATATGGTGGCTGTGAGATGCCATTGTTTGAAGTATCAAAAAATAAAAATAAATCGAATAATGTAGTGGTATCAAATTCAAGAGCTCACCATAAGGATTTCAAAAAGGTATATCATGATAGGTTTTTTGACAGCGAGCGGTTTTTTTTTTATTTTTAAATTTATGCTAGTTACTCCAATATTCGGTAATTATGCGTTAATATTTGCTGGGAAACAAGAAGTAGTAAAAGGAGGCCACGGTCGTCATCGTGCGGCTGGAATGAGCTCTGTCGCAGATTTAGTTCCGTTGCGAGGCTGTCTCTACGCTGATTAGTTTCAAGGACTATCTGCATATTATTTTGGTATATTTTTTGGCGTATGGACCCCATACTTAGATCTAAGCTAACTTCCGCTATTTTCGTGCTTGATGCTGAATAACGGCCCAGGCAATGCGCCAGAGTAAACGCCAGGTCAGACTAGTGGGAGTCGCTGGGTTGCTGCCTTGCTCAATTCAGATAGATTGAAGAGGTCCTGTTGGAAACTGATATCCTTGGATCTAAGGTAACTTCCGGTATTTTCGTGCTTGGTGCTGAATAACCAATGAGGCAATGCGCCAGAGTAAATGCCAAGTCAGACCAGTGGGTGTCGCTAGGTTGCTGCCTTGTTCAATTCAGATGGGTTTAAGAGGTCCTGTTGGAAACTGATGAATTTTTATTATTAGTAAATTAATAATATGAAACTTCTGACGGTGGAATTTTGACTTTTTAAAATTTATCGATACTGACAAAATGAACATTGTAGGTTTCAGATCATTTTCAGGTAGATGCCATCTCTGTTCTACAATCATATTTATAAATAGAAAGAATGAGGTTTAAACTTGTTAAACAAGTACTACGGGTGAACGGACCCATAATACATGCTACCTTTAGATTTTTATTTACTTGGTAATTTCAAGGACGTCCTCGTATCTTGCGTTTAATTATAGACCTGTCATGTTTATCCGATTAAGGACACAAAACCGCCAGGAATGCAACCCTTTTGACTTTTATTTTTGACATAATATTTTACAACCGCTAGTTCTGAAAGAACATCTTAAAGCTTCCGTGTAAAAACAGCTTATTGAAATGAATTGGTCCGGTTAGGGCTCTTTAATATTGACGTTGATCGTGTCGTCTTTGTTGTATGTCGTCGTGGAAAATTCTCTATGGAAGAATAGTAAAAAAAATTTCCTTGTCAATTTTTTTCCAAATTACGTCAAAAAGTAAGCACAGAAGAAAAAATAATGTTACTGGAAATTATTAAAAAATACACGTTGTGTTCAAAAAAAACACTGTTAAAAATTAAAAAGTGACAATATGCTTTTGATAAATTAAAAGGTCTATTTTCTATCTTTACTATAATTTGTTACTACCTTTAGTGGCTGATGTCTATTAAAATTAATGAGTTTTTTAATTTCTCTAATCATCATTAAATGTAACATTGTCTTATAGTTCAGGGCTGCAGGGGAAATAGATTTAGTAACATTGTCAATTTTTGGACATCCATTTCAGAAATACGATGTAGGTATATACGAGTCCGAGCAAAATTCGTAAGTCGAAGTCGCCAAACTTATAAAAGAAGAGGCAAACAATTAAAAAAATGAATAACTTAAAACAGATGACTTTTAGCAGTTGTAGCCCATACAAGAACTGGGTGGGTTATAACTTGCAACAATTATAATTATCCAATTTAAATTTATTAGCATGCTTGTGATGTTCACTCGGCCTTGCGTCGTTTAATCGGCGAGATGAGTCCAGATATTTAAGGTATACAATTTAATTTAAGCGATGCGTTGGGAGTAAAAAGTTGAAGTGTTAATACTATACGGTATATGTCAATGGTAAATGATCGACTGAGTTGAGAAACACTTACCTACCCAGTCTTGAGGCAGATAGATTTATTTAAAAAAGTTGTAGTTGCAATCGTGAGTTATGGGTATTTTTGAAAAATTGTTTAAGGCCTACGTGCGTAAGTGGGTCAAGAATCGTCTCCAATATTGGCCATGTTAACCAACCTACGTGATTGACAGTTGGATGAATGTCCGCGAGTATCATCAAGCTATCTTCATCTGACTGTTATTATGAACAAAGCTATTACTAAACCATGTCGCAGGCATAAAAAGCTAAATATATGGGCTAGTGTAACCTTTCCGTCCATCCTGAAAACTTCTGCGAGCCAGCCCAGTTGCAACATACCAATTATAGCATTGAAGATGTACAAGGAATAATTTATGCGGAAAGTGTGAATCACCACTATACAGCGATTACAATACAATATAATATAGTTTGTCTCGTAAATGCTAATTGAGATGCCGTTGCGACAGTGCGTCAAGGTGCTACGAAGTACGAATGTTACCAAACAATGGCTGACTGGACCTTTGCCCACCGACACTTGTATTGAATAATCGCTTGTAAGACAATACGTATCAACGAATAACTTAATCTTGGGCAAAATATAACCTTGGGGGATTCATCGATCTAATTAACTTTGACCTGTTTTGTTCATTAGGTCTAGTTGACTCGGCTAACATTGTTTTGGTATTTCGAAGGCCAAGTGAGTATGGCTATATTTTATCGTTTAGTAACTTCCGAATGTCTCGTCTGATTCTACCTAACATATTAATAATTCACATGAAATTGTTAAACTATACCTAATTATGTTTCATAATAAACATTTCTTTATTTTTTAATTATTTATATCAATGTCATTTTAAACAAAAAAGCTAATTTAATGCCTAATGGCATTATCTATCAGTCAACCCTGGGGAAATGTGGAAAGATCAGTCCTTTCAGGCAGGTGTTAAAACTACATAAGAAAATAAATAAATAAAAAAAAAATCACATAATCCTTGTTTGTTGGTGTTTGGCGTGTTGAAGTTGTATGTGTGAACGTCCATGCCACCACGACTACCAGCAGCACGGGAATCCTACACAAATATCGTCGCGATTAAAGTTCGACTACGAGTTTCTTAAGAATAATGACATCCACAATATTAATACGAGGAACAAGGCTAAACTGATTGTACCAAATTTTAGACTATGTAAAACTGGTGGCTTATTTATGAGTACATGTGTAAAGATTTATAATAAAATTCCATCGAAATTTACTGAAATGCCTTACCTTTTTTAAACTCATATTAAAAGCATTCTTATGACGAAAGGATATTACAAATTAGATGATTATTTTAAAGACAAAACTGCTTGGACATGAGTTTTATGAATATAGATTGTAGTAGATGATAAGTGCTATCTGTAACTGTGAGCAGGAAAAAAAACAACCCCGGTAGTTTCTTGCTGCTTCTTCTCCCGGGCTCTCTCACAGTAGGGCCTTGTTGAAGCATTGGCGTAGCTTGCATGACTTTCAAAAAGTGTTTGTAAACCAAACCAATTTTGAATAAAAACATTTGATTTGATTTGATTTCATTTCTTTGATGTAAGTTTGTGCATTTCTTTAATGATAGCTTAGCCGTAAGAAACCGATCATTCAAAGCATGACGATCAATTGAAGTGAACAATTATAAAATTATTATCAAATCAATATAATTCATGATTAAGTTTTTGCACAATAAGGAAAGGAAATCCTTCCTTCCTAGCTTTTTGTTATTATTATTCTATACAATGAGTGTGGATAAATCTATTTCTTGAATGCACATTATACTTCCATTGTTTGTATTTCCTATTTTAATGATTGATTTATCATCAAAAAAAATATATTTATAAGATAATTACTTACTCATAAAGAGTGTTAGTAGCAGATAGCGTATAAGTGAAAAAGTACAACAGAATTCTGATGTAAGATGAAGATTTAAATTAAAATGTATATCTGGTAGTTTTTTTACTCTATAATTGCCAAGAAAATATAGCGCTATAATTGCGCTAGCAACAAATTTTTAATTTATAACAGGCTTCTTTATTCGCTAAACAAAGGGATTTATCAAAGTCAAAATATGTAAGAAACTGAATATATATTATGTAATGAGGCAGAACTCAGAGAGTTCTAAGATTTGAATTGTAATTACATTTTGTAGGAAAATGTCACTGGGAATTACAGGAAATCACAGACGCCCTGTAAAGAGGCATCCAGACTACTGTTAACATAATGATCACGTTAAATGTAATAGTGAAGGTGATGTTGAAAACGGTGAAGCCAGGATTTCCGTTGTGGAAATATATTGTTATTAAACCAATACCTAATAATACGTACTCTTAAAGGATAGGACCATCGGAACATTTCACACAAAAGTTTATAATAATATTTTTGTAATACCAACAAAAATTTCTCTTTCTCTTACAAACTAACTGAGACACCTTCGTATAGAATAATATGTACTAAGAAATAGTACAACTGGAAGCTCCTTCCATCCTTGAAGCCAAGCAAATGTGCCTCGCTTGTTCCTGGTGAACTTCTCAAAACTGGACAATAGATGAGGCAATTGCAACAGGTTCCTTCTTTTAAAATTAGCAGCTATCTACATAAAAATATTTGCCGTTTATAATTATCAGGTTCTCTTCTTCTAGGAACAACAGTGAAATACTCTTTTACATTGCCATTTAATCAAAGCCGGGCTCGTGCTTTCTTCTAAGCTTAATGCTTCAATCAGAGGTAAGGATATCTTACTATCACGGTGTCAGTTTGTTTGGTTGGCTATCAACAAAAAAATCACACAG